>JAUMHM010000072.1:11088967-11100891 GCA_032362435.1 Melikaiella ostensackeni | reverse complement strand
AGTACATGGAAAAATTTCCAGAGGTACCGGCTCAGGGATCGAACCCCGGACCTCTAGTAGGAAGTCCGAACGCTTAACCGTCTGAGCCACCGAGGCTCTTATTATTATTATTACTTTTACATACTTACATATTACATATTACATACTTTTATTTTATTTATTATTATTATTATATATATATATATATATTATTTATTTTATTTATTACATACTTATTACATACTGTATATACTGTACATACATGTACATACTGTACATACTATTATTATTATTATTATTATGATTATTATTATTATTACGGATAGGCAGGAACATTTAAGTCACATAGCACTGAGATTTTAAAAACCTATTGTACTCTACCTTTGTTCAAAATCCCCGCGAAATCGGAAGTCCTCGCCGCAAGATTTCGACGGGTAAGCGCCTTTCAAAATTTTTACTTTACTTAGGAGGGCTTAGAATCTCTGAATCATTATCACGCCCAGTGATAACCCGAGGCTGGAGCCGACTTGATTGGAAGTACTCGCATTTGCCTGGACGTTTGGCCAGGAAAGAGGAAAACTGCAGAAAACCTGCTCCTGAGTATAGCATTTTTTCCGACTGTCGAGTTTGGGTGTACACAGACATCCTCGGCGTCAAACCTCCCGCTCTATTTTAGTGTATTTTATTATACAAATTTGAGGAAGTTTGCAATTTTTAGAAATGTGTTATTGTTTTGGATTATTACCTTTTTCTACTTTCAAAAATGGAATAATCGGAATAGATTAGTTCTAAATCAATTTACGATTATAATTTATAATTTATCCTTGGGGGAGTCTCCGAGCGCTTATTATAACACATGTAAGCCTTTAAACACACGCAGGAACGACACAGCCATTCATCGATCTTATCCAGCTGGGAAAGCGCGTGTCGAATAGATGGAGAAACCTATCCTGCGATCTACTTAATAGCGGAAAGGAATCCCCGGAGTCGTTCATGAAAAATGTGCCGCGCCCACTGTTTCAATTATTCAAGGCTCTTTTGCAATCTCACATTCGCAACTCAGCACTCCTGATAAGAATTTAGAGATAAAAAGTCCAGTTCGTCACATTCGTCTAGAAATCTAGGATTAAAGCAATTGCAATAAGTTTTCAATTATCCCAATTGAAATCATCGCACTTTAAACATTTTCAATTCAATTTGGAAGCATCAGAATGAGATTTGCTGGCGAATTAAGGAATAAATACCATAGAATTAGAACATTGCAAAGATCCGACAAAGATCACCTATTAACTGTAGTATTACCGTTTTTAACAATCTTCTGAAAGAGATTAGAGAAAGTCAGACGATTCTTGAATTTGTACAAAACATAAAAGAGTATTATGTTAAAAACAAAAATAACTGATAGAATTATAAAACCTTTTTGTCTGTGGAGAGGAAAATTGTACAACATTACATTGGTTTCTATTTTAGTGGATGAACGAAGACTGTTGTATTACAACGATGAGACAAAAATAAGTGGTACTGTATAAAATCTTTGCTGGATGAACTACTTATTAGGCATTGCCTTTTTATGATTCACACAAGGAATGAAAAGAAAAAAAAATTAATGTTTGAAATGCTTTTTATATTCCCCAACCCCTTTCAATACCTTTTCAAATCAAAATTTTGCTTACAATTGAATTTTTCCAATTAATTGTTCATGACTCACTTCTTTCTGAATGAATTAGTAAAATTGTATCAGCAATTAGTGAAATTGCACCACTTCAGATTTATATACTTTGTATTAATTAAAGGCTTTCTCTTAAGAAAAAGTAAAAACGGCTCGTGAGGGTGTGTCTGGATTCAAGTCAAGTACTCGAGTACTTACAAGAAGGGTTTATTGTAGACAATGTCGACTAAGTCTGGAGCAAAGTAAGAGGGCCGCCGTCTAGTTCAGCGTTTCCCAAACTACTGCCGACAGCAGGATCAGGGCCGTATGAACCATTTCCAGTAGAAATACAGAATATTATTTAACTGTATTTTGTACAAATGTAGAATTTTGTCATCATGGAGGATGGATCTTTTTTAATAATGAAGACTAATTAATGAGGAGAGAATTTTCCGCGTGTATCATCACGAATCATGTCGTGTATCATCAACTACTGCGAGTCGGCTGAAATTCTACGAACACGGTGAATTAAGGGCTCGTAACTGGAAGTTACAGTGTATTTCCTTTACCTGAAATGGGTTCTGGTATTGTGAAAAAATCGTAGGTTGGTGGCCCTGCCGCTCCCCAGAAAGTGCGAAAAAAGTTTAGGAAACGCTGGTCTAGTTTCTCACACCTTCTTCATCAGTGGTGTGCATAATGAGTTGGTAGAGTCCCGTAATTGTGCAAAATAGATAATACTCATACATAGTATATAATACAAGCACATCTACATTAATCTGCATATATATGCGGAAGTCTTGTCGCCATTGTTCGAAACGCGTGCACGAGGCTATTGCGTTTACAATAACACCCGTGTACAATGTACGCGTGTAACGTGCCCAAAGGGAATTATCTTCTTTTTCCTCTTTTTTCATCAGTTTACCCTTCAGACATCTTTTTTTAAATCATGTTTCTCATTCTCTCTCTGCTTCCTTACCTTGTTTTTTTGTTCTTTCCTGTCTTTATGTTGTGTGAACCTTTTCTTCGCTTCTGCACACCTTTTCTCCATGTGCCAAACACGTGTTCATCTGTCGGCAATCGACGAATGGTCCGGATTGTTAAAGAAGGGAGCCTTCAAATTTTAGTTCAGATGGTTTTGTAATTTGAATTCTGGGTTATCAACAGATTTATAGCAGGATTATACCTCAGGGCGTAGGTTTAGCACGTTTATGTTTCTATGATTATTAGGGTCCGAGTTCTGCACAGAGAAAACATCAGTACATGCGTCCTGAACTACGACCCAAGATTATGTGTAAACATCTTCGCTAAACGCGAACTTATACATTTTACGTAATTAATCCGAGATAAAATCAGTTTATTAAGGTGATGTCAAATAAATCGAAGTTTCGGCACCTCATTTGGGTCTTTATCATGGCCTGCAAAATGTCGTCCGTCGTATTTAGTACAACTCTTCTGTGTTTATAAATTATCATAATGATCTGCGAAAAATAAGTAACGTTTTTTCAGTTTGTAAGCCTCTCATTATACAAGAGGTTTTCTTATCACTTCTTAACCATTTCGGAGAAGCATAATACTTAATATAAAATTTGACAGGATCAATAGCTATTTCTAATAATTAAAATGTTTACACATCCATACTTCACCCTCCACATCACGGTCTAAAATGTTCACGCATACAAAAATTGATCACATTGTAAGATTGTACAATTCAAAACCATAATGTTCTACGACCATAATTCTCTACTCGTAACATACTCATGTCTATAAATAGACGCGTTTCACTTGTATGTTACCCAAGGCATTTAACGCTCTGACACATGCTTTACCCTCCATATCGCGTTCGAATATGTTTACGTATCATAAACCTCTTCATTTTGGTATAAGGATGACTTCTATCAAAAAAATTTGAAGTTCAACACTTCATCTTGGCAAACATTCGAATTTTCTTTCCTCCAATTTAGATTCATTGAACAGAAAGTGTTCAAGTTCAAATGCTCTCATTTGGAAAGCTTTCAAACTCGATAGCTTCCAATATTGTCTGTTTTCTCGACAGTCATAATTGTTTAATGAGAGAGCAAAGTTAATACAACTTTGCAGCTAAAGCACAGTTAACCCTGGGATATCAAACCGTTGCATATAATTCTGATTATCAACTTCAGATCAAAATTATTTACTTTTGCGGATCCAAAATTAATTTTTACACAACTTCATGCATATCTGACGAGTGGTAATTGTTACATTTTTTATCGAAAGTTGTAGGTTAGTCATGGCTTACGATTTAGTTCAACTTTTAACCAAGTTGTTCAATTTTAAACTAAAAAGATGAATTTTCAATTAAAGAAGATAAATTCTCCACTGAAAACGGAATAGTGAAATTTTCAGTTAAAAAATAATTTTCAACCAACAGAAAACGAATTTTCAACAAAATAGTAAAATGCTTCATTAAAGAGATGAATTTTCAACTAAAATGATGAATTTTCAACCCAAAAAATGAATTTTCAACATCAATCAACATCAATTTGCAACAAAAAAAAAACGAATATTCAGATTTGGAAATTGATTTGTTTTCTTTCCGAAAGTGTTTCTATACTTCTGGAAGATTTACAACTTCCTAGAACCAACAAGGAATGTTTTAAAAAATTTTGAATTTCAGGGTGAGAAAGAAATTTCTATTTTTCTATATTGGGCCATACTGTCGTCCCAAATTCTAAAGTCGTATCGGCATTTTGGATAAGTCACCTGTCACTTTGACAAACTATAGAAACAAATCATAATAACTTCCTTGCCGTTTGTGTTTATGAACGTCGTCGAAACTTGATGATTCTTCGTTAAAAAAAAAAAAACATATAAGAAATTTCTTCGAACGCTCAGGTTTCAATGTGCATGTATAGACGGTAATGACTTGGTCGTGGCATAACAACTGATACTCGAAAACTCATGAAAATTCATGATAGGCAATTGATCTTGAAAGTCGGATTATTGTGATGCGCAATTTACTGATCAAATGAAAAATCCAAAATTTGCATAAAAGCGTTGCATATCATTTTGATCCAATTTCGGGATCAAATTGATCAACTGGCATTTACTGTAGGTGTATTTATTTACTTAAATTACATGAACAAAGTTTCGAGGTTTCTGAGGTTTCAGAGCGATCGCGTCGGAACACCGTTAGAGTTGGACAACTTTCCAGGGTGAAAAAACTCAAGTTGCCAGCCAGGAGTCTACTACCTGCTCGCGAGCTACCCATGCCCTTTCGCGGGAGTGCAAACACTCTCTACTCAACAGTTCTACATATACTAAAATCTTACTAACACATGACGATTGCACGTGCGCCGAGAACATCGCACATGCATAGAGACATGACACGCAAGCGCTCTAAATGTGCAATGTGCACCAGCGTACCACATGGCCGCCACCTTGGCAATGCGTTGACCCTAAAGTAGCTCCACGCTGGGGACTATATTCTACTAACACATGCATAGTTGTGTACATATGTAGCACACGTGTTTGTATGGATATCAAGCACATATGTGTGTAGGTATATCAGAACAAATGTATGAGCTAGTGCATCGTATCGTCGAGGCACACGTGTGTGAAGATGTGTGTACTGTGCAAGGCAGGGGGGATTAGATCGTTGCGCCAATTTATGTGCTATTATGTTGCGAATGATGCCGGGGGTTTTCAGGGGGAGGCGTGTCAGTGGCACCCGACCGCAAAATGCCTACGGAGACCGAGAGTCACTTCGTTATTTTGAATTGTGTTATTCATAGCCCAAAGTTTGAAGATTATTGGAATCCTCGACTTTAATTGCGTAATCCAGTGCTAATTCGTTAAAATTGTTAAATTTGGATTCTTTGTTCATTATCATTAGTTCAATCACTAGTTATCATTAGTTCAAGATTTGTTTTTTATCTTGTACTTTAAGCTTCTTAATTTTTAAAAAAGCAGTACATACGTACCAAAGACTACAACTACGCGTGCGTACGTACCAAACTAAAGACCAAAAACCCAAAACAGATCTGTGTGTAAACATCTTCGATAATCGTTAACTTAAGCTGAAATCTTACATAAATTAAAGATATGTTATAAAAGCATTACAATTGTAAGATTTTAGGAATTTAGTGTTAATGAAATACAGGCGGTCTGAGATGTTTACACATCAATAGTTTTAGGAAGTATTTATTCATGTGAAACTTAACACACAAAATGTTTCCTAAACATTTTTAAGACAAAGTTGTAGACTAAGCTTCTGACGTCATAATTTCAACACACTTCTTCTGGAGGTAAATATGATTCTACCGGATTCTACAGAAATTTATATCCACTATCATCTATACTGCATAACATTATGCGTAATAACTGAGAGTTAAATATAGAACAAGATTACCTAAGTGACTATTTTCTGAAACTGTTTTAGGAAGACATATACGAAATCGATTTAATATTTATAGAAAGTTCTATGCTTGGTCCAATCGTTGATTTATCAATGGCAGCCAAGTTACCATGTTTTCTACATATGAGTATTTATGCAAATTATGTACCTTCGCTCCTAAGGAGGGACTCCTAGAAGTATTGACGCTAAAATATTACTTAAACGACTTGTGGCTCATGGTGACGTTTTCGATTTGCGATTTTTCTGCTTATATACTCTGATGTAAGTAAAGCAACAGAATGTAGTAAAATATTTACAAACTAAACATAATTTGACAAGTAACAAAATTGAATTTACAAAATGAATGTTTTCCAAATTTTAATTATTTTACGAAATTTAAGAATCAAACAAATACAACGTATACTTATTTTATAAAGCAGGCAATCAGGTTTTCTTTTCTCATTACTTGTAAATAAAACGATTTACATTGTCGACTTACATTAATTTCTAGTAAAATTCTTTAGGAAAGGGACTAATTACTACGTTTCGCCCCTGAAAAGCGAAAAGGAGGTTATGGTATTCGATGTTACGGTATCCGAAAACGATACAAAATTACTTTTTACACTTTGAAAACAAATGGAATCAATAAATTTTTCTGACAAAACCTCCTTCCATACGTACTCAAAAGAATCATCATCTGTTCATTAATTTTTATTGTAAAATATAAAAGTTCTTATCACGTACGGTATCTGATACTAATAAAAATACGCCACATTTTCATTAACGTTTTTTCACTTTGCAAAGGAAGTTCTAAATTTTTCTTTGCAAAGTTTGAACGAATGAGCAGTGTGGTATTTGTTCTAGATTTCATGCAAAGCTAGAACCTAAAAAAATGATCAAAATTTGCTGAAAAGTAGTGGAGATTTGGATACCGTAACCAACGACAATATTTAGGAAGACAGTTGTATAATTACATTTTCTCTACGAATACGAGGTGAGGCTATTAAATAACCGGACTGATTTTTTTCCGCCTGCTTGGGGCCTCGACAACAACGAGCAGGGTCTGATATTAATCTGTGTTCTTTTCCCCACTACCCTCCAAATTTCAAGGTTGCACGACCTTCAGTACGACAGTAACTTTAGTTCGATGTTGACCGTCTACCTGAGGTCCGCCAGAATTATGTTGAGTGTGAAAGTAGAACAGCGCGTCAACGTGAAGTTTCTTGTGAAACTTGAAAAATCCGCTACAGAAACGTAGAATTTGTTGAAGGAATTTTATGAAAAAAGAGGCCTGAAATGTGGAAGAATGGCTCGTAGATTCTTCACCCGGACAACGCACCAGCACACAAGGCTCTGTCTGTCCAGAGGTTTTTGGCGAAGAACAAGATTTCCGTATTGGAGTATCCACCGTACTCAACTAACCTAGCCTCATGAGATTTTTTTCTGTTCCCGAAGATCAAGTCTTGAGTTAAAAGGAACCAGATTCGAGCCGATGGATGCTGTAAAGAAAAAATCGGCGCGGTTCATGATAGACCTCTCAGAAAAGGACCTGCAACGTTGCTTCAAACAATGGAAGCTTCGTATGCAGCGGTGTAGGGATCGGGAATGGGACTATATTAAAGGGCATAACATCAACTATCAATCATAAATTCAAAGGTTATTCGTGATATACTAAATACACGTTTCTAAATTTGGCACAGTGTATGTGGAGACATCCCAAAAAGGCATTCTTCGAGTATTTGGGAGCATTTTTCTCAGACATACGATAATATTACATGATTTTTTTCTTACGGAAGTATTAGATTGTGAATGAAGAAGTTCACCAAGTTTCATAAAGAAAACCCGTTTGGCTTAGTAACTATAGGTTCGAGACACAAAAGTGTCCTGTACGTTGAGAATCACCCATATATCACTCGGCAGTGTTAGGGGCTGTTCAAGTATTACGTCACACGCCTTGGGGGGGGGGGGTCAGCTGTAGCGTGACGCCCATGTTAAAATTACATACACTTACTATAGAAAACGCGTGAGGGGGGGGGGGGGGGATTGTCCGAAAAAAGCGTGACGTAATACTTGAACGGCCTCTTAGGTATTTTATGTAAAAAAAAACCTCGAACTGTGCGTAACTGCACATCCCTGATTTCGGCGAAAGTTTCACCGAGGTTAGGAGAATAATTCTGATGTCATCTACTACGTCACGTTGTCAGCTGTGCCAAGTAAAACATTGGTGAGCAAATTGAAGTAGAACGTAGAATCATTAACAAAAAACACAAATAAAACATTGTTCTTGCTTTTAAATCTTCTCTGAAGTAGCTCAGACTATTGCAAACGAACTACAACTTATTTTGTACCACTTAGTAAAAACAAACTGACACACGTGGAATCGCCATTTTGTTCCAGTTTAATTAACTCAAACTACGGTAGATAGTGCTGGCGTCGTAACTCTCGCTACTTTTCAAATAAACATGAGACATTATGAAGTGAAAGATTACCGAGGCAAGTTTAAAAACGCGAAATTATCTTCGTTAGATGTCAAGTTTAACCGGCAAGATTAATTTTTGTCGCAACGAATCTTTCACCTGGAATCGATGAAAATGTAATCTTTTGTTTTTTTCTGTGATACGAAATTCGCAAAAAAAATTCTCGGCGTATCATGTCATAATCATGTAAGAGGCAGCCATAATGTTGGTGCCCTTGGGTTTCAGTCAGGGCTACCAAATTTATGAACCTGAAAAGTTACCAGATCCTTACATGATCATCACCTAAAATCATGAATATTGATTATCATGTTACTCGATACTGACTAAGATGACATAATCATGTTATTTTAACTTGTCACCCGTTATACACTGCAATTACATCAATGTCACGTTACGTGTTACCTGGGATGCCCATTTTAATTATCGTAAGCTTTAAAAAATCTCGCCTACTCTATTATTATGTTTTAAAAATCAGACTTCCAGTTCAATTATAATTAATGTAATTATTACAAAAGTAAGAAATGCAACCTAAAATCAATATTAAATAATCGGAATTAATTAGACGCAAAGTTAATACAGGTGTAAAAGTAACGAATAATTAGTCGGCAGAATTTTTACTTACATTGATGCTTATCCGCAAGCATGATCAGCGTAGAAGGTAAGTCCCTCCGCCTAAAGAAGCACATCACTTTTGCTTCTACATTACCGCTAGCCGTCTGGAATGACCGTGCAAATTTATTATCGTTCAGGAAATAATTTGTGTTGGTTGTCAACAGGTTTACATATAAATAAACAAAGTTCAAAAAAGATATATATATATACACATATACACATAGCTTTTGACCCTCTGAATCTGAAAATAATGGTTATACACGGAAAAAATTTGTTCGTAAAAAAGTTGCGAACTTGTAGCTAGGTCTTGGATTTTTTGTCGGGGCAGCTTGTGAGTTCCCTGAGAACTTTTTCCCAATCATTCGTAATATTTTTGTTATTATTGCCGTAAAAAAAGAGATGAACCGTTTTTTAATTATAATATCCAGTTCGCTAATTCTTTCTTAAAGTTCGCAGATTACTTACGAAAATCCATCAATATGCTTTGAATTTTTCTCGTATCCAAGACCGAGCTACTAGTTCGTGACTTTTTGACGGAAATTTTTTTTCCGTGTAAGACCTTAATAGATAGGGAAAGTCTTAAGCTTCATAGTGACGATATAAACCCACAATTTTGTAAACAGTCAGTTTTTCACGACCCTTTTTACTGTCATCTGAATGTAAGAAACTGGAAAAAAATGAAAATAAATGCTCTAAAACGACTTTTCGCAAACCAAGTTAAAGAATCAATTTTTCGATATTGAACAATGTTGAATATTAATGAATTTAAGCCCTGTAAGATCATTCTCATCAACCGTACGACGTAAATAAAGTACATATTCTTGTAGATTCTGATCCGCTGAATTCAATGTTACCACATTTGATAACATTAAGCCGCCAGAAAATAGGAAAAAGAGATATAAATTCTACTTGTATGTTATTTTAATATGAAACGTTTTTAGAATTAAAGATTCAAAAATAATTGTGATTGTCTTGAAAGTGTTAATTGGGATGTTTTGTTGAACGATAAGTGAGAACATTGAACTTGATTTTAATTTTTAAGCCTTTGGATCGAATTCAATGTTCTCACTTATCGATCAACAAAAAATCCCAATTCACATAGCAGACACTAAAATTCTTCGACTTGGTTAGCGAAAAGTCGTTTTAGAGCATTTATGTTCATTTTTTCCCAATTTTTCGCATTCAAACGATATTAAGAAGGGTATAACTCATTTCAGCGGACCAAAATCTATATGAATGTCATTCATTTTACGTCCCGCCGTAAATGGAAACGATTGCATAGAGTTGAAAATCTAATTCGGCTAAAAAAAGTCGGTTTGGTGGCTCAATAACTATAAGATAGGATCGATTTGTAACACCTTTGTGAGAGATAGTTGCGAAATCGCATATGGAAATCGTGAAAACTGACCGTTAACAGACTGTGGGTTTGTATACTGCAGCTTGACTTATAAAAACTTTCTCGGCGTATTAGGCTCTAATAACCATTATTTTCGCATTCATCGGGTCAAAAACTATGGGGTTATCAAGAAAAATATCGGCCCGCACAGTAGTCAAAAATCATAATATTCAATTCCGGTTTATGGCACATTCTTGTAATGTACCATAAAACGTTTTTGGGAAATTTCGGATAAACAAGAGGACGATACTTTTCACTCGAAAATGTGTGCGACTCTGAGCGGCATCAAAAAGTGGAAGGATGGGATAGGACGGGTGGCGAGGGCAAGAAAAAACAGTGGGAAAGGCAGCGATTTGTTCGCATATCTTCATGATTTCAGGGGCGAGCCAGAGCGAGCGAAATGAGAATCGAAGAAATTGAACAAGTGGACAGCAATTGAATATCGCGTGATTTTGCGATACAACTTCGAACGTGATTTAACACCAAAACAAAGCTTGAACGAAACGACTTCAATATTGGAGGATGATTGATGATTGACCAATATCCATCTACAGATGTTCATGAATGATTTTTTGCACGCTTGTAGAGTAATGTGTGTAACTGCTGTATCTGTTGATACGTGATTCTTCAACCTGTATCCATCAGACGTTTCACATCAGCCACGTTTTCTGGAGTTACACCACCTTCCAGCCGCCCAGAACTCACGTCGTCTTCCAGTGTAAAAATCCCACACTAGAACTGTTTATATCACCAGCAAATAGTGGCTTTAGATAGACAATCATCCATCAATATTGGGGTACAAAGTTGTATCAAAAAATCGCATGATATTCGATCGCAGTCCACTTGTTAAATTTTTTTCGGGTTTCGTTTCGCTCGCTCTGACTCGATCTTAAAATGATAAGGTAGATGAACAAGTCGCTACCTTTCCCACTCTTTTTACCCTGCCCTCTCCATCCTAACCCCTTTTTGATGACGCTCAGAGTCGCACACATTTTCGCGTGACCTATGAAAAAATGTTCTTAATTTTGTATCCATTAAAAATAATAAGGTTTAGTATTTTAAATTTCCAAGATTTATAAAAAATAGAAAACCCTGTAAATTGAAAGAAGATAGTAATTTGCAATGATATAAATTTGAAGGTGGTCAAGATTTTAATTTAAAAAATTAATTTTAGATTTTAATACATTTCAGGAAATAATAATACAATTTACACGAAAAAAAAACAAAGTTTAAAAAATGTAATGAATATTCATGGACATTTTTTTTTGGTTCAGTGACAACAGTTCTTACTGATTCAAATTTATAGAGTTAATACTTAAGTAAAAAAAAGAGTTAGTCCCTAATTTTAATAGAATTTCTCCTATTTCAGAGGTCATGTCTGTGTCAATATATTCGCCAATAATAATGAAGGGGTTAATTATTTTAAAGAAATACGTTGTA
>JAUMHM010000072.1:11059921-11074243 GCA_032362435.1 Melikaiella ostensackeni | reverse complement strand
ATCGTCTGTCTCTCTCTTTGCCATGGATGCTTGGAGGCCTGGCTCCCCTCCTCTATTTATAATATCTCTATGGTTATAGGATGCTTGTTCTTTTTCAAAGGATTGGCGTTTTGACAATAGTTCGATGGAAAACAATCTTTAAAGAAAAAAGACTTTTAAATCAAAAACCCTCATAAAGTCCTTTTCAAAAAGAATACCTATTAGAATAATTATAAAGTAAAAATAGTAATTATTCGTATTTGTAAAATATACATGTGTCTAAAGTTATTAATGATTTTTGTAAAAGAACTTCGGTTACTTACAAAGAAACCTTGAATAAACATTAATTAAAATAAAATTTACTGGAGTCCTTTTTCTCACAATACTCATTTAATAATGAATAAAAATCAATAAAGCCAATTTAGTTTATAATGCACAGCTTATAACTCAATTTGATTTTTTAGAATTCGAAACGTAATTTTGATTTCAAAATCTTAAGATAAATCTTTTCTAATCCAAATAATTTGTATATCTTACATCTCTATTCCTACCAATATTATATAAAGTAAAACTAAAAAAAATTAACGAAATATAAAACTATTAAGAAACAAAGAAGGCGAACATAGTATACGAAATATTTATATTTATGAAATTAGTCTTTCTATACAATTGCTCGCGCGCATTCGCATACTCTAAACTCCTTTTGAAATCATAAGCACGTTGCTAATGTAAATATAGTCCAGGACTTTGTCTAAACGATAGAGCATTTCGAGTGAACTTGCCTTTTCTTTTTTTTTTCTCGAAAATAAATGTGACAATACAATGTATCGCGTTTACAATAAATAATGTGACAAATATATATGTTGGTGCGAGCTTTCTTATCGCGAGTACATAATGCGGATTAACGTCTGAGTATATGTACATGACAATAAAATAATAAACATTTTGATAAACTTGTATACAATTTAGGTTCACGAATTGTTTCATTTTTGTCGCTCCTTTTAAAACTAAGGCACGCTCAACGCTCTCTTTTTTCTTGCGCTCTCTCTTTCTCTCTCGTTTTCAGTTAGAATTTTCTCATCTTCCTCATCATTGTATAAATAAATGTATAGAGCGCCACCGCGGACGCCAGGAATCTTAAAAATTAACCGACATACTACAATTTTATAATAATTAATAATGTCCTAGGTAACATCCTTTCTGTACATAATCCTATGTCTTTCTTAATGATTTCCTCTTAAAAAAATGGATAGTCGTTATCATTTTATAATGATAATAATGAGAGTAATGTTAATAGGAAGTAATAACAAGATAATGCGTGTAAAATGAGATGTACGGATATGAAAAGCGGGCTCGTTTTTCTCTGTAAAAAAGGAAGAGGGGAAAAGTACGCGGATTAGAGATTTGTCTGAAGAATTTGAAAATAGCGCCGCGTACGATTGGAAGATCGAACACTTTAACTCGGAATTAATAGGTGCGCTTTTGCGTAATTAAAACATTTTTTAAAATTACTTCTCTTTCGCCTATTATCTGAGAAATCTCCTCAGAGTGGGTCACTCCTGAGATATATATATATATATATATTTATGTAACAGTAGGATAAAAACGTTCGTTTTACACAACGTACGCCATATTGCATTTCACCTCCAACGTTCCCCAATTTGTAATACTACTTCGTGAATTAATTATTCTATAATAATAATGAGTTCTATATACTGACGGCGACATCTTATGAGGTCTTATTTACAAAATTTACCATCCAGTCGGACTTCAGTGATCCAACTGTGAATACCTAGCTACTACGCTCCTATTGTTTATGGATAAAAAAATACTAATATATCGCATTGTCGTTGCACGGGCAGTGATCGAGTAGAGTTTTTGTCCAATGATAAGGCACCGACTTTTGGGATCCTGAGATTCAACCCGCATGCTTCGACAGGTTCAGAGGCATATCTGAAACAAATTTATGCATTATTGTTCATTATTTTACTTTAATAATAATAGTGACCATTAAGAGGGTAGGGTTTAAATTGCTCTATGGCGCTAAAAATGTCGGAAGTAACCTTTCAGGAAAGAATCAATAAAAAACTAGCACTTCTTCTTTAACTCAAGAAAACGAAGCATTACATTGCCATCTGAAGTAAAAAGATACGTAAGAGACATTGTCGTTCAAGTCACTCACCTATCTTCTTACCTGCAACGGCAATAAAAAATTGAGCATTTTAGAATTTATGGTATTATCGGCACGAAAAAAGACGTATCGGGAAGAAGTATTTAATTATACCTTCAAGAATCACACCATTATTATTGATAGTATAGTTTAAAAGAGAAAAGATTGCACTTAATGGAAAGATTTAAAACATGCAAAAACTATTTATATATTTAAAATATGTATGAAATATGAGAACCTCAAAAGTTATGGAGCTTTTTTACATCAAAAAATGATTCCTGATACATTTTAAGAGGAAATAAAGGAAGGGTTATCTCTGTGCATACTTGCTGAGACATGCTTCAGAAGAATTAGGTTTTTGCCGGTCTTTTACCTTCTTTCAATTTTCTTAGCCTCTTCTTGATGTTTTAATTTTATTTGATCCCTTTTCCTTTTTAATATTTCCTTTTTTCCCTATTTAATTATACTCGAAAAAGACATTACATTCTTAAAGCGAGCGAAAAAAGCGATGACCGTTTACAATTATATCTTAGTTGTGTTTTTACTGCGTTTAACTACAGTCGAGCGGGTGGTATGACGCCGAGGATGGACGTGGACCACTGTGGACACTCGATGGTATCGAATTTCTACATCCAAACTCGACTGTCGGTAACCGGCTACACTTACGAATGATTTTCTGTAGTTTTTTTTCTCCCTTGGCCAAAAGTCAAAGCAATTGCGAGCGCGTTTTCATCAAGACCGAAATTACTCTCTACTCTACCGAAATTACGCGTACAATATACGAGCGAAATTTTTACTTATACATCGTGTACGGTTTTAGGTATTCGCGTATTATTTAACAAAAATAGAATTGAAGATGAATCTACATAGATATAATAATTATTAGAGGTCTATACTTTATGTGCGATAGAAAATCTGGAGACATGCGATCTAGTACCTAAAACTTTGCTGAGATTTGTAATACTCTCAACTCTGGATTTACGTCGGGTTTCTTACTATCCGTCCGGTTTCTTACTATTAAGTTGATCATTTTTATTAATTTCTAATGTGCGCCTAATGTTAATTTTATTATGCCTAAACATATTCTAATAGTGGGATGGCTTCTCGCACATGTCACACACAATATTTTTTGCAAAAAGTGCAGGAAAATGGCGATATTCCGTGTCTGTAAAGTATGCACATACTATATATTTTTTTTATCTGAGCAATATGTCCAATAAGGCATAGATAAGGACCAGAAACATCGAGATGCACACGACATCAATTATTAATATTATTAGAACCATTTGAATGGGCGTAGGTAAAAAATATGAAAAACCCACAACAACTTTATTTCGACTGCGAAAATGCAAGTGGTGCAAATTACCATTTAAAGCTATGAAAATATAGAGGAAAACTATAATAAATAATCTCCCTTGAAAATACTTCTGAATTTTGGTCGAAAATTGCCTCTATTGTAATCCTAGTAGGCATTTGTAACTAAGGCAAATGCCCTAACATCGAGGGGCTGTAAAAGTATAAGGGCCCAAAGTTTCATTTATTTTCGCATATTAAGCCATAAGGAACTAATAAAAAATAAGGAAATCGATGCTAGTACCTGAAGGAGGTGTGAGAGTTTGTTCCCTGTAGTCTTTGTAGTGGTGAACCGGCGGAGACGGTGGGTGAGGCGGTGGTGGTGCGTAGAGTGGCATTGGGGGTGGATAATGGACGGGGGGTGAATAGTGCATCCACAAAGGGGCTCTGTACGGTCCAGGCGGTAGCATAGGGACCCCATAAAGTGGGTGATGAATGGAGGTGTTAGCAGATGCGACATAGGGGTCGATTCTAGCCCTGGGGTAGGGTTGACTCGACGAGTATTTCATGGTTTGCCGGTCCTCCGGCTTGAGTAAGGTCCTTAAGAAGCCCGGCTCAGAGTTTGGCTTGTCCTCGCCTAGAATACTTGTTATGCTGTATGACGACAGCTGTTTCGGAGATGGTGTCGGTGGCGCACTAGTTGTCGTGTTTGCTGGTTGTGGGGTGGCACGTCGTTTCGACGCTTGGTCTTCCAAGGTGACTCGCTCCAGCTCTCGCAGGATTCGTTTCCGAGGAGAAACGACATTTGGGTCTAAAAGCCGTGAAAGCTTCTCGATTATGAGACTCAGGCTCTTACCGGCTACCGCACCATTTGTTTTGCGAGACGCTGATTTGGAGAAACCAGAGGCCGTTTCCGATCTCAGCTGTAACGTGCCAGGATCGAATGGTTGCCTTCGTTTTCTTGCTACCAGCCGTGGATGTGCACAGAGGCGGTGCCGAGGGTGTCTACGGTAGTAGAAGTTGAATTCAATGGACACGTTACGCCTTGGATGAGTCTGCTTCCAACAGTGGTCCCTCTGCCATGGACTCGATTGCACTGATGAATTGTCGTCTGAAACTGCAAACAATTTTCATACTATTATATCGAGTTTGGAAGACTTCGAAGTACCTATAACAAGTTAATAGCACAATTATGAGAAATTATTGTATAATAAAAAATATTACTTTTTTGCCAAAAACCTTTCAAATAAAATTTTGGAATATCACATGTGGTGGTAAGTTTGTAGATTCTTTAGTATACAGACCTCAGAGTCCCTATGGGATAAAAAATCAAGAAAAGCTGAAAGATTGAAAAATAGGTAAATAGATAAATAGCTCAAATTGAAAATTATCATTTTTTAGTTTATCTATTTTTAATTCTTTCAGATTTTGTAGACTTTTTTCTACTGTATTTCTATCAGTAAAAAGTTATGAGGTATTCAACAGATTTTTTAGATATAGGTAGAAAAATATCACTTTTGAATATGAGAAAATTACTTTGCGAAGAACGTGCTGTTGTTCCAATTTTGATTACTTATAGTCATGTCAATTTTTTCTAATGTATTATACCAGTAAAACGTTCGCAAGTATTTAAATGCGAATGCCATGCGAACTTTATCAAATAAAGAAAATTGATTGAGAAGTGGATCATTTGGCCCTATTATACACTATAAAAAATTCATCTAATTTTAGAACGTTCTACGTTACGTAAGTCATTTTGTGTAAGTACGACATAATACAATTAATAAAATTTGAATTTTGAAGTTACCTATGTTCGAAATTTTTACATAACACTGGTCGACAAAATGTGACACCTATGTATCTGTAGGATGAGACAAATCATTTTCGAAGTATCTTTTCGCCCTAAATTCGAATCTGGCCTCCATTTGTTTCCACTAGCTCTTATTTAATAGTTATTCGCAACTTGAAAAAATTTTCATCATAGTGCCAAATTATTTAGATCCGAATCTACGAATTAAAGAATATGCGACCCAATAACACAAATCATACATGAAGAATTCCTTCGTTCTCAGAGAGTTCACCAATTCAAAATTATCGGAATGCACATTACGAACAGCATTAGCATGAAGTACTCAATCTGAGTTCGAGAGTACTTAGAATTCCCGGACGGTCCGAAAAACACGTGTTGCACGAACGACGGTACGAAGCCGAATCCAGTTACAAAAAACCACTGGGAACCTATTGACAAAATAAGTGCCCTAACTGGGACAGAATTTTTCAATGTGAATGCCTGAGAAAAAATGAGTGAATATGCATTAGTGACTACGCACGTAACATTCAGTTACATTCTATGTGTCAGTGGCACTATTAAATAAGCAATCTATCAGCGCCACCAAGTGGAGCGTTTTAGAATTTTTGGTTATATAATAACAACAATAATAATATACTAATACATTCTTAGTTCCTTTAGTTGTGTGAGTGACGCACATAGTGAAGAGTGTCACACGAAATCCTGACTTTTCGATTTTTCAAAACGCTAAAGTAAAAATTTCGTTTTAAATCTTTTTAGTTCGCGATTCGACGATTTCGCTACCTCGGTAAGAAATAAAAATGACGTCAGAAGGTAAAAATGATAGTAGCATCAGTTGTGTCGCTAGATGGCGAGATCTCTAACTACGTATCAATTCGATACTATCGAACACAGCATAACCTCAATCAAATCTATTAAATAAACGCATATTTCTCAGGGGTGCATCACGGGGATGTTCTCTTTTGGGAGTGAAGGGGGGGATCTCAAGTTTATACTTCCTCCTCCAATCAAATCACCATTTGAATCTTGATTGGGGGGGGGGGGGGTATTCATCTATCACCTTCCCCCTGGATCTGCTTCTGATAATCCTGTCATCTTGTGATTCACTCTCACAGATATAACAGGATCGCACTATTCTCATACACATACGATCTTGGATACCTATTTGTAAAAAACGAGAGGACATAATTTCCCACAACTTTTTTCTGGAACATTTTTCGGTAAGTTTAATAATTACCGAATTGCAGTGCTACAAAGTGGAGAGTGTCAGTCAAAATTCTAAAAACGCTCTGTCTCAAGCTCACATTTTCGTATTCATTAGTTACTTACCACATCTATTTAATTATTATGCCCTTTATTCACTTCCACACAACCATGAGGTAGGATAGCGCGTTTTTTTCGTGGTATCCCCAGTAAGCCTACTCCACACAGCTATAAAATCGCGATTTTATTTTTTTCGGCGCTCTGATGGTCTTCGTTTATTTCTCTCCATTTCCCCTTAGTGTCACTTTGTGATTAAAACTCTTCATTTTCTTCAATCGTGGGAATCTGCTCAGAGCCGTAACGAAGGCGGTGCCGACGGTTCCTTCGCACTGGGCGCAGACCGCAAGAGAGCGCAAATATACAAATAAATTATCTGAAAAAAATTTATAAATTTTTTATTTCAAAAAAATATATGACCACAAAAGGCTAGTTACGCCCAGTCTGCTTATCAATGGACGTTTCTTCTATATCTTCCTCTTCACTGGTGAACCTCTGATACATTTTCGCAAGACTGCCTATTGCAAAATCCTCACATGATAGAGCTTTTCAGTTCAGCCTTTCTGCAGATACACGCTGCGGTCAAGCCTCTTTTGCATTTGCATGATATAAAATTGAGCAAGGTGTTTGGTGCTGGTTTCTTTGTAGTTGTGACTCGAGTAAGCCTATTACTGGTGCGTTCCATGCTTGAACTTGTATTTGCTTTTTATAACGGATTGTACAAAACATTGGTAGCGGACTTAGCAAAACTTTCGTTTGCTATATCACCGCCATAAAAAGCGTCAAGAAAACAATTCCCTGCCTCTGCAATGCTCTTTGGTTCTTCTGCGTTCTGTTGTTTAAAGACTTGAGCACACTAGTTCAGGTGCGAATTCTTTTCCACTGTGGTGAAAAATTTCGTTTTCCTAGATTAAAGAGGGCAGATGTTGCATCGCAGCCACAGCATTCATAAGGCAAAAGGCTGTTCTCGGCTGCTTTTTCATACTTAAATTATTTAACGTGGTATTTTTTTGGATTTTCCCAGTCCCTGCTTTCCGAAGGTTGATATTTTCTTGGAATTGTAACAATCCTCTAAGAAGAAATAGAAAATTAATATCTTCGCCGATGGTGACAGCGGAATCACATTTTTAGAACATAGAAATGGCAGTATTGCCTGCTGACGATCAACACGTCAGCATCTTCTGAAGCTTGCTTTACCGCTACATTAGACTCTTCAAATTTCTCTTGCGTAGCTTGTGGAAACATACTTTCATCAAAGATAACATTCACGGAAGTGTGTTTTTTTCGATCGACGAAGCCTTTCTGCGTTTTTAGTTTCTTATCTGCAGCATCGACTAGATATCCATAAAAAACGACTGCATTGTTACCGTATAGTGCTTTTGTACGTATTGGCCATATAAATTCGCACAAATAGATTTAAAAGAGTTATTTCAATGCCATACAATTCTATGTAGGAGGAGAAACGCTATTTGTAATGATTCTATCTCCATATTTCCTAATTAAAACTCATAATGATGTGAAAACAGATAGAAACAGATTAGTAATCATTATTATTATTTATTATACCATCAAGTCGAATCCCTTTTGGGTTAAGTGTAATTCGTCCGGTTCTAGCCTCGTTATACTACCGGGGATCAAGGAATTTATATTGTAAGGATAAATGAGGGATGTGTAGGAGAAGGGATAGATTTTATATCAATCTAGAAGTTGCGTGTTGAACAGAAGAATAACACATGAAAATATCTGGGAAGTCCAGTGTGAATTTATGCTAGAAAGATCATGTGCGGATCAGCTATTTAGTCTGAGACAGATCATATAAAAAAGTCTAAGAGTAAACAAAAGAGTTTACTGTGCTTTTGTTGATCTGGAAAAAGCCTTCGACAAGGTGGATAGAGTTAAACTTTGGGAAGTTTTGAAAGAGTATGGAGTCAATTGACTTCCCAGATATTTTCTTCTGTTATTCCCATGACCTTACCAATAAGTATTTTGGTAAATATTTTGTCTGCGGTACTTAGTGAGATGATAGCTCTATAATGAGTGCAGTTGCCTTTATCCCCCTTTCCCGTGTAAAGTGGAATGACAATCGCCTTTCTCCAAACATTTGGAACTTCCCCATTCTTAGCACACATTATTCATCAACTCGCTCAGCTACTCAACAATACTTGTAAGCGCTCATAAGTACTTCAGTGGTAATGCCATCCACACACCAGCATAGATATAATTAGTAATTAATATATATGAAAAGGTCAGCTTGGTAAAATTATGTCCTCTAACAGTTTTGTTTGGCCTACTTTTATCCTAGAATCTACTGATAACAAGATATTGCGAAAAACTGTTTTTCAATAAGATATTGAATAAAATTTTCTGTGAAAAAAGGAACGCCTTTCAATTGAGCGGTTGGGCGCAATAACAGCTTACTTGTATTTTAGCCCAATGTTGTACAGTCGTAAGTCCAATCACGTGACAAGATGCCCACGAGCTATCTGCCGGTAAAACAGTGCGTTACGCAATGATAGCTTATGACAGCCGAATGTAAATCGTAAACACAAAAGTTTTGGATTGGAAGGAGAGTCAAGTGTAGGGAAATCGTGGAAGTTTATGAAGGTATATCTAATATTTTTTATTAAACAAATCTTGAGATTGTTTAATAAAGTGAAATTGGATATTGCATGTCAAAAGTGGTTGAAGGCACAAGAGTGTTAGGAAGATAAGCATAAAGCTTGTGATTCAGTTCAAGGTTATGTTTACTGAGTTTACGATTTTACGACGGTAATATTTATAATTTATTACTTTATTTGTATTAGACAAAGAAATACTAGTCTTTTAATGTTACGAATATTAAAAATCAGCAATGTGTTTAAATCCAGCACTTAGTTCTGAACTTCTATTACAGGTATTATGCACTTAAATTAATAATGCATGAAAAAACTGAATTTGATGTTTTCCAGAGATCTTTCGTATTTGAAAACACCATGTTTTCAACATTTTTGTGATAATTATTTTTATTTTTTAATAAATAAAGTTTAATAAATACCTATCGAAGAAAAAGGTATCAGCAATAAAAAATGAAACTGGGTAATTACATCAAAGTAAGGGCTACTTCAAAATAATTTTTTTCCATTCTCTAAATTTATAAATATCTTTCATGTACATTAGGCTGTTTTAATTTATCTTCAGATTTGTTTAAGTACACTCGTGCTACTTTTATTGTTATTGCTCTGATTCTTGTGACTGAAATCTAAATGCATTTTAAATTTCCCGCCGTAACATTTTGGGAATATTTTTCAAAGAAATTTAAGAATAATGTCTATATTAATATTAATGTTTTTTTTTCAGGTGAGGGTAAAAATAATAATGACACTTTCATTGTTTGCGCATATTTTATTATACGCATTCTAAAAATGTTAAGACCAATTTCCTCATTTATCCTTTAGAAATTATATACATTAACCTGACCATATCACCTTTTTTATAAATAGGTATAACTCTTCCGAAACTTTTTAAATCATAAAAAATTCTCTGCACTCTATTTATATTAAATTATATTTACATTCAAGATTAAAAACCGGTTTATAAAATAGAAGGTACATGATTACTTTTGTTAAAATTCAACATTTGTCCTCCAGTAAGGATTTTAACGAGACGTACCAATCAAAAATCAGTTTTACTGAAATCAAAGAAATGTATTCTTATTTAATGAATATTCCAGAAAATTCATAGACGCGCTGACCTCGTTTCTTGCTTTTTTAGTGACATTACTTTTCCAGAAATTCTCATCTCTTTTTCTCTTTTGACCCTTCTTCATTCTTATTACTTCTTGATTTTTTATTAATATTACTTTTGATAGAAACGAGGAAAATATCAACAGAATTTCTTACTACAAATCTACAGATTATTGTAGTTTGCTTTTTAACAAAAAACAATCTTCTTTGCCGATAGGTGCTAAACTAACAAAAACAAATGACGAGAGTCCAGGCGGTTTAATTAAATTTTGTTCAATTCCAACTAATAGAAAATATATTTAATAATATTTCATGAAAATGACAGAGATAAGTAAATTCGAAAAACAAAGCAACACAAGATACGAAAAAAAATCAAAAGAACAGAATTGTTTCTCTAAAAAAGTTCTAGAAAAATGTCTCTCGACACTTTTTTTCTATCTAGCGTTATTTTCGAAATTTTTGCTAAAATAGCTATAAAATCCTTTAGAATTTTTTTCCTCGCTTTATTATTCTTCCACCAGAACGTTTTTAAAACTGTTAAGCTAAGTCGTTTCTGTTTTTCATCACACCACAAAATTGGATTCTTAAGAGAAAAAAAATCCTAAGGATTTTATAAAAATTCTCTTCAAAATCTCGCAAATAACGCTAGACAGAAAAAAAGTGTCAAGAGACATTTTTCTAGAACCTTTTTAGATAAACAATTCTGTTCTCTTGATTTTTTTCGTATCTTGTGTTCTTTTGGCAAAAAACGTGAATTTCAGTTTTTTAGGAAAATTTTTTTTTCTCCAATGCCCCGGGCACAGGAAAGACTACCATGGATTAAACTTTTTACGGTAGAACGAATTTAGAAAAAAATCTAACGAAAAAAACGCTGGGGTTTTTGAGTAAATTGACTTAGTATATGTTAAGCAAAATAACCGCCATTTTATCAATTTTTAACATTTTACAAATTTTTCAACGGATTTCAAAAGAGGACGAAAAATTCTATCAGAATCGGAAAGAAAAAGATAATACCTATATATATATATTTTGAAATCGTTAAGACACTGAGTGGCAAATGATTCTGTGTCTTGAGTATGGACTGCCCGCACGAGATGAAATGAATTCGATCCCTAATATAAACAAGAGCACAATTTAAATCATTTTACCTGTTCACACTAATATTGTTGGCATAAAGTTGATAAAATGATTTCTTTAGTATTTACATACAGCGAATTCAACAGTTATAAAATCCAATACTTCCAAACAGCTTAAAACAGTTAATTTTTCGAAAAAAATTAAGTGGCGAAAAAACTACTATGTCTAACGTATTTCAGAAATATTAATTCAAAGTAGGGGTTTCAATAAGACTTCTTTCTTATTGCTAAAACGGAATACAATCTTTTATATGCAAAATGAAAAATTGAAAGTATCTAAGCCAGTTTGACCCATATTGGAACATAAAAAAAAAAGTTTTTGTGCAAAAACCATTAAAAATAAACAATTTTTCGAGAAGTTGAAAAATGTCTTTAATTTACAGCATATTCTTCATCTTCGTCTAAAGTTGTTTTACTTGCATGTTACTTGTGTTAAAAACTTCGTTTTCAATAAACGAATTACTTTCTGATTCTGTGGTCAAACGAAAGCATTAATGACATCCTTCCTATGAATAAATTTATGACTAATACGGCACCATGATAAAGATCATCAGCTGATTGGAGTTGCGAAATTGAAAATCAAAGATGTGATACCCTGATAAATTTGTTAAGTTGTTCTTAAATGATTCAAGAAATCTCCTGATATTCAATAAATAAGAATACGTTTTTCTGACTTCAGTGAAACTGATTTTTGATTGGTACGTCTGGTTAAAATCCTTAGTCGAGGACAAATGTTGAATTAAAAAAAAAAAATCAGGTACCACCAATTTTCGAAACAGGTTTTTAATTTTACATGTAAATATTAATTAATATAGAGTGCACATAAATTTTAATAATTTAAAAAGTTTCGGAAGAGTTATATCTATTTATAAAAAAAGGTAATATAGTTAGGTAAATGAATATGATTTCTAAAGAATATGTGAGGAAATTGGTCTTAACATTTTTAGAATGCTTATAATAAAATATGCACAAACAATGAAACCTTCATGATAATTTTCACCCTCACCTGAAAAAACAATTATATTAAAATAGACAATATTTTAAAATAAGTTTGAAAAATATTTCCAAAATGTTACAGCTGGAAATTTGAAATGCACTTAGATTTCAGTCACAAGAATCAAAGCAATAACAAAAAAAGTAGCACGAGCATACTTAAACAAATCTGAAAATAAATAAAAATAACTTTACGCACTTGGGAGACATTTATAAATTAAGCGAATGGAAAAAAATTTTTTGAAGTACCCCTTACTTTCATGCAACTACCCAGTTTTATTTTTTATTGCCTATACCTTTTTCTTGAATAGGTATTCATTAAAGTTTAATTAATAAAAAATAAAAATAGTGATCCGAAAAATGTTTAAAATATGGTGATATCAAATATGAAAGATCTCTCTAAAACATCAAATTTATTCTCTTCATACAATATTCATTCATTTGAGTACATAATACCTATCATAGAAGTTTAGAGTCAACTGCTGTATTTAAACACATTGCCGATTTGTAATACTCATAAAATTAAAACACTAGCATTTCTTTGTCTTATACAAATAAAGTAATAAATTATAAACATTACCGTTGTCAAAGCGTAAGCTCAGTAAACATAAGTTCGAATTGAATCACAAACTTTACGACTATCTTCCTGACACTCTCGTGCCTTCAATCACTTTTAAAATGCAATATCCAATTTTACTTTATTAAACGATCTTAAGATTCGTTTGATGAATAATATTAGATATACCTTCATAAACTTCCACGATCTTCCAACACTCGACTCTTCTTTTAACCCAAAACTTTTGTGTTTACGATTTCCAATCTGCTGTCATTGAGTATCGTACTGTGTTATCGGCAGATAGCTCGTGAGTATCTTGTCACGTGATTGGACTTATGACCGTACAACATTGGGCTAAAATAGAAGTAGGCTCTTCTTGCACTCAACCGCGCAATTATAAAACCGTTTTTCTCCATTTTTTTCATAACGAGTAAAAATTTTTAACGGCTCGTAAGAGTCTTGAGAAAATGAAGCGAAAGATGTCAGTTAGATGAAAAACGAAACTGATACGACTTACAATAACGAAGCTGGCCTTTGATAATCACAGCCACAAAAAAGTGCTCTGAACCAGAAATGAGACTATCATTTTCCTATGTATTTCGACGAGATGAAAACGAATCTGACGTCTAAATTGCTTGATTGCGTCTCAGTTCTTTTTAAATCGCGAAAAATGTCACTTTTTCGTCATTTATCTGCAATTGACGATACCCAAAGCTTTAAGCTTCAAGAGTCTCGAAAAATAAACTGTGAGATTAACTTGTCGCGTTTTAAGAAACTACGCAGAATGCATAAAATTAAACGAGTATAGAACTTTCCAAGCCTCAAATACACTTAAAACGGAATAAAGACGTAGTGTTAACCGAAGACGTAACAAGTCTACAACGGGTGAGTCTTCCCCCGTAATTTTTTCGACATTACGGTCTTCTCCGGGCATCACTTCCCCAAAGATAATGCCTTTCCAGGGCATCTTGCCCTCCAAACATGACGAAAACCCTCGGGCGGGGATTTATGGGGCACCTCTTCCCCTCAGTACAATATAGATATCGGGTCGCTGTTTCATCGGGCATCTCTTTCCCACATAATGGCATGAACGGGAAAGTTTTTCCCGGGCATCGACGGGAAAACCTTCCCCAGGTAGAACTTCCCCAGCAAAATATTAAACCTTACACATAGTGGCATAAACGGACAAGCCTTTCTCGGACAGGTCTTTCCCGGACATCTCTTCCCCAGTGAAATATTCAGTCATACACACAGTGGCATCAACGGTCATCTCTTCCTCAGGCAACTCTTACTTATACTTGTATACATGATTGTATGTCTACCACGCTCGTGTCAGTTTGGTATAAGTTCGATCACTCTCTCCCCGATTCAGAGATCGCGGGGGGGGGGGGGGGGGGGGGCGG
>JAUMHM010000072.1:11024482-11037811 GCA_032362435.1 Melikaiella ostensackeni | reverse complement strand
TTGATTATCACCTTTTTCAACTCAATAAGCATGATATCTGTGAATCTCAAATATTAAAAAGAAATGGTTAATATTCCGTAAACGGGGTAAAGTCGCTCACCCAAAACTTTATATTTCAAAATTCAATATAACATTTCCTGTTAGAAAAAAAATCAATGATTCTCGATTATACTTTAATTAGTACAGCTGTCAAACTTTATTTTTAAATTTATTTTATGCGAATTTATTGGCAAGTTTCAATAAAAATTATATTTGTGTAGAACTGTCTATTTTTAAATTTTGGCTAAGTTGTGTTAAAAACTGATGCGGAACTTTATTTGCATGTTTTCATCCTATTTCTAGCTATGTAACTTACTCTTCATCGCTTTTACATGACTGTCACAATGTTTAACCTATGCATGGTATGTTGTTGTTGCTGTGTGATATTTTTTCTAAAATGTGTTGAATTTGTAGTGTAAAGTCGCTTATGGTGAATGCTTATACACCAAAGGTGGAATCGTCCAGAGTGTTTAATAAGTATTTGAAGGAGCAGTTAGAATGTGCCATCAATGGAGTTAGTCCAGGGTACGAAGGATTTTTTCACCACAAAAGTTTACAAATGAAAATGAAGTGTACAGTTGTGTAGTGTTGATGCCTGGGATGATGGCCCGTATGTGCAGGCAGATTTCCATACACCGAACGAATTGCGCAATGTTCAAAGTTGGCGAAACCATGTTTTAATTTAAACAACAATTTAAAAGTCTCTGAAAATAAGTCTTTTGGTGTTCTGAAAAAGTGTGCAAAATTTGAGCTCAAAATGATAAATAGTTTGAGAGAAAAGCTATTTGTTCTTAAGAGACTGTAGGTTTTTCAACGGAAGTATCACGTTAAACAGCGGTTGCAAAGACACATACACAGCTCAAACTTGTAGATAGTGTAGATGGATACTTATGCTAATTGTAGTAAGATTGTCAAAGAAATAAATTGTGAATTTTTTGTTTATAATATCAGTTAATTTAAGAAAACGGGGTCCAGTTTCGGCCCGATTTTGGCAGAAAACAGTCGGCTAATGATAATGGCCAACCACAGCAGTTTTATCGGCCCAGCACTGGGTCAGCACCGTCAGCCTTTTTTAGCTTTTTAAATTTACCGGGCCAAGTGTCACTTATACCTTCCTGGAAATGGAAAAATCAGAGTTCGGACCAACTTCGGCCCATTGATGGCTTAAAAGTCAACTTTACAATGACAAACGATATTTTTACAGAAAAAATCAGAGTCCCGCGCAGCAATGGTACATTACCCCAGGTGGAAAAGTCGGACTAATGTCGGACCTTACAACTGGCATAGTACGTGGCCTGTTGTAAACGAGGACCGATACCAGTACAAAGCGTTGGTACCGCACCAAGCGTTAGCATGGTACTTCTTTAATAAAGGCGGGGTGCAGCACCAGTACTGAGCCTAAGTGCTGGCTAGCAACCGACTTGGGAGTTCTGCCGACGGTTGGCATGGTACTGGCATTGTACTGCACCAGTACTGAGTTCAAGTGCTAGCTAGCAACCGACTTAGGAGTTCTGCCGAGGGTCGGCGTGGTACAGGCATAGTACTGCACCAGTATAGAGTCCAAAAGCTGGCTAGCAACCGACTTAGGAATTCTGCCAAGGGTTGGCGTGGTACTGGCATAGTACTGCAGCAGTACAGAGTCCGAGTGCTGGCTACCAACTGACTTAGGACTTCTGCCGCGGATGGACGTGGTACTGGTTTAGTACGGCACCAGTACAGAGTCCAAATGTTGATTAGTAACCGGCTTGAGAGTTTTGCCGAGGGTTGGCTTGGCACTGGTTTAGTACTGCTTCAGTAAAGAGTAAAATTTTTAAATTTTAATTTTCGAATATTTATTAACTTTACACTATAATGCGTGTCGCAAAACACCCGTCTCTGTTTAAACTTTTGAAAATGTTGTTATTTTTCACGTATCTATAGCTGTTGTTGAGATATTTTCAATTTTTGAAAATTTTAATCGTTGAAAATTACAACTATCGATTAATTATAAGTATATAAATAATAAATCTGCAAACAAAGCCTATGCTTCATTAAAAATTATTTTTTAAAAGTATTTTTGAATCGAGTTCGGGCCGACAACGGCAGCCAGTGACGGCCAAATGATGGCGGACAGTATTAGGCCAGCATTGGCTGCCAAGTGCATACCGGAGTTATCATTTCAGCAACGGCCCGATATTGACAGTCGAACTTTGGCAATATTTTTACCGACGATGGGACAATACTGGTCCGTTTATAACTTCGCGCTTGGGTAGCTGTACTTTTTTCGAGTATTTGATACAGGCTTTATAATCAGCGCGAAAAGCTGGCCCAAATAAAAAAAAACTCGATATACTGATTCGTGCACGAGATTTTTCAACATATTGCACTTTGAACGCGTGAATTCAGTTTATGTGAGAGCGCCTGCCAGGCGGAAGCAGCTTCCCACAATCCGCCGTTATACAGTGCGTCAAGTCTTGGTCGTAAATTAACCGCAATTATAAACAGAAAAATCACAACTTATTTCTTTGAAAATTTTATTACAATTAGTATAAGTATCCACCTACACTATCTACAAGCTTGAGCTATGTGTGTTGAAAAATACGGCTGCAATAATTGTTATAAAAAAAAATTATCTTCCCTCCTAATAAACAAACAGCACCTTTTTTTCTTTAAATTCATGTAAAAATGGTAGCTTTCGAATGATCTTAACCCCCATTTTCTAAAATAAAAATTAGCGAAGTTATTCCATTTGTTTATGAGACAAAGACGTACCCCCTTTTTGCAGCCATTCTTGATCAACTTAATTGGGATAACTCAATTTTCCTCAAAGTTCCCCTAACAGAACAACTCTTTGGAATTCAGAATTGTCAACCTTTATTGCTTTGCAACCGCTGTCCCACATGTTATTTCGGTTACAAAACCGTCAGTATCTTAAAAACAAATAGCTTTTCTCCCAAACTATTTATTATTTTGAGCTCAAATCTTGCACACATTTTCAGCACACAAAAAAAAAATATTTTCAGAGACTTTTAAATACGCACATGCATTTTTGCAAATCTAACTAGGCAATGTAGAAAAGGTCATTTTGGCCCGGTTTTATTACTTTCCAAGACAACTAATTAAGCAATCCTAACGTTCGACCCACGAAAATGCAGATCTTTCTAATATCTATAATAAAAAACATGGTTTCGACAACTTTGAACATTGCGCAATTCGTTCGGTGTATGGAAATCTGCCTGCAAACATATGGGCCTTCATCCCAGACATCAGCACTACAAAGCTTGAGAGACAAATTTTATTACAAGCATATTTTATTGTTTTCAGACATTATTATAACTTCATTTACTCTTGAAGAGTTACAGAAACTGATCAATTATTCAACTTGACTATTTACTTTTAATAAATAGCACGTTTTCAATTTTTATAGTGAGTGAGTGACTTTACCCTACATTTATGATTTCTAAACGAAGTTGTATAAAATTTTGAAACTTTACTAAATTGTGCTTTGATATAAGTACTTTATTGCGATATTTTCAGAAAAAATTTATTGCTCAAAGCGAACGTGGAAAATGGCTGGGACTCAAAATAGTCAACTTTTTAGCAATCACCCTTAACTATAAAGAATTTTAAATAGAAATTGAATTATTGAATTGAAGTATTAAACATTTTCATCTGAAATTAATTGATTTTCATTATTCAGAAATAATTGTAATTAAAATATCAAAAAGCTTTTATCTACATTTCTGCAACTTTGAAAATGTGAAATCAAATAATTTTGAATTTTTCAATCGAAACCTATTCAACACTTTCATTTCAAAATTCTTCTTTTTCAAACGCTTTTTTCTAAATATTCAATATTGAAAACATCAAACTTAAAATTTCTCAGTTAAGATTATATAAGAAAATTCTTAGTCAAAAAAAAATTTCAATGTCATTTTCCGGGTTTTCCGGTCTAGAGGCCATCCTGTTCCAGTATTTTGAAACTCAAAACATTGACCAATATTATCTTGTACAAATAAAAAAAATTATTTTCACTTGATCTTTTCACAGATAAAAAAATTGCAATCCATTGTTCTAAGTCTGGTATAGAATTCTCCACAATATTAATTGAGACTTACAGCAGGATAGGTAAAATATTTCATCTGTAGTTTTCTGATGTTCTCGCTCTGCTCTTCTACTCTGTCCATCAGCGATTGTTTATGCCTCCACAGTTTACCGTAGTTTATGGTAGTGAGGCCTACCCCTAAGGATTCCAACTTGAAAAGTTTATTATTTATGTTCTTCAAGATATTTTGATACTGAATGTAGGTGATTCGAACTTGAGTCATTTCAAGTGAACGTTGTTTTTGCTTCTCTATCAGTTTTCTTGTTTCATCCTCTGACAGTCGTCTTCCAGTACCTGAGATCCTGAGCCCAAGAGCTTTTTCGAATTCGAGAGAAATCAGTTTTTCAGAAACCTTATTAAATGCTGTTTCAATTGATAATAACTCCGCCTCTAAGTTCTGAGTACCGATTTTTAATACAGTCATTCGATATTCAATCTTGATTTTTGTTTTGTAATATTGCTCCAAAACTACTTTGTACCTACAACGTTTAATTTAATGTTTATAATTACAAATTTCATAAAAATTTTTATTATATGTATGTACAGCACGTTTATCGATCTTGAATCAAATATTTCAGGGATTTTCGCAGCTGTCTATACATTTTCTCCCAGTCATTACCATTGAAAAATTCACGCTTACGAAGATGAATTTGAAAAAGATGTAGTATTCAAAATTAACTGCAAATTTAAACATTCAAAGTGGAACTTTTTTGAATTCGAAACAACATTTAAAATTAAAAATTAAATCATTTGAAATTTAATTATTTTAACATAAAACGTCGAATTTCATTCAAAAAGAACTTTGAAACTAGACGCACTAGCTCAATAGAAAAAACAAAATTGTGCAATTTTAAAACCGTATCCTTCAACATTAAATAAATTAGATTTCGAAGCTTGAAAATGAGGCTAATTTTCAAATCAAAATCTCTTCAAGTTTTTTTTTATTTGAAATTGAAAATTGAACAATTTTCATTTTTAAGCTTTCAAGCTTAAAATATTACCATACTAATTTTTTAATTTTCACTTGAACGTTAAAAATTGAGTAAATTTCAATTCAAAGTTCTTAGAATTGTATGATATCAAATCGGATTGAAAGCCTTCAGTATTGTGCAACTTAAAATTGAAAACCTCCAAAGTTCAACAAATTTAAGTTCCATCTAATTTATAAACATTTAATCAGAAGTTATTCAACTTTGCACTAAGGTTTTAGATTTGGAATTGTTCAAGTTTTAGAGTATTTAATTCAAATTTATTCAAGTTTGAAGAATTTATATTTATAATTGAAGGGTGTCCCTCCGAAAGGGAGAGGCAAAAAACGTTCTCAAAAAACGAATTTCCAATTTAGAAAAGAAGAAACTTGTTCCCGAGAAACATCAGTGCTGAAATGAGGTTTCAAAAGTTTGATTGGGAAATGATATACTCAGTTTCCCGAGAGAAGGCTCGAAGTTTGCGCATGAGGGAGAAGAAACATTTGGTGATTGAGTTTCCTTTCCTTTTTTTCCACGCATAGTTTTTTTCATTTTTCTTGTTATTGGTCAAAGTTTTACATTTATTGCTTTCTTGGTGTCCTTCGGTAAAGTTGGTCGAAAAGTTGTGACCAGATGTAAGCAACAGCAGACTCGAACATCTCAATAAATCCTGCCTTCACGGAAAAAGTTTATGACAGGTTGCGTAAAGGGATCCAAAATTCGTCAGTCGTTTGAGCCTTCTCTCGGGGAACAGAGTAGTAGGTTCCGTGAAAATGATTTTCTTTTCGCTCAGGCGCACGTTTTCTCAACTTTGAACCATAATAAAAAAATACTGTTTTCAATTTAACAAAAAAAACAGCAATTTTTTTTCTAGCTAATAAGTTGCTAAATCGAGGCGAAAAAAGTTCGCTTGGAAAATATCATTAAGATCCTTGAAAATGGAGGGGATGTTTTGTTTGCTCAAGGCCTACGTTTTTTCAACTTTGGTCGGTGATTGAAATTCCAATTTTCAATTTAGAAAAAAAACTTACTCCCGAAATACTGCAGAAAAGTTCCGTATAAAAAAAGTATGATAAAACTGGATGCAACTTTGATAGAAGACCTTATAAAAAAAATCTTTTAGCCAATAATCTGCGAATTTTTGGCATGTTGCTCGGGACCAGTGTATTGTCAGACACGAACAGTATACCAAACAGCACGAAGATCTATTTATTTATATTCTCCTGGCAAAAAAAAAAAGAAAACATCGACGTATAAAGTTTTAATTTGAAATTGTCCAAGAATTAAAAACAGTATTTAGAATTTTTTTTGTTTGAAAATGAATGATTTAAAATTTAGTCGGTTAGCTTCGTATATTTTATCATTTATAATTCAAATTTTTTCTCTCTGATTCAGATTTAGAAAGTACTTTTCATCTGGGATCTTCTTCTTATTGCTGGAAGTTTATTTAATTATTTAGATTTTTAAAAACTAATTTGATTGGAAATAAAACAATTAATTGTAATTTTTACCTTAAATCGTTGTGAACCATAGTTTCATCCAAACCTTTATCAACAGTATCCATTCTTGAATAAGCGACAAGTATGTTACAACAATTTTGGTGAAGATAATTATTCTTTAGTTTTAAAATTTTACGTTCATTCATTGCAGACCTTATTTGCGTTATCAAATTTATTCTTTCTTCGATAGTAAGAACCTTTCTTGAAACTTCATCTTCAAATGATACTATTTTTTCTCTACTTCCTTCATCTGATTCTTCACAATATGGGAATTCGTCTGTTTCTTCCTCTTCTTCACAACTATGTTCCCAATCTTCTTTTTCTTCTTTATATTCACCTTCAACATCATCCAAAATATACGAATGAGAATAATTTCTTACAGGCACTTCTACCAACTGAGAAAAATCTTCTTCACTTAATATTGGTTCTAATTTTGGAAAATGTACAGTATCTTCATCTATTTCAAGTTTAAAATTTTTTTGCGATTCTTCTTCGATTTCTTCCATAGATATGCTTGAATCATTTTCCTTAATTTCTTCTTGTTCATTATCGTCAAAAAATAATTCACTTTGAGAATTGTTGACATCTTCGGAGATTGCATAGTGTTTGCCTTCAAATGATTTTTCTCTCATAATTCAAGTTCATTTATCAACACTATCGTCTTGAGAAAAATAAAAAAAATAAAAATTAACAATTAACTTACCGTTATTAAGTATGTCGTCTAGGTTATCTTCGTTTACATTCGTTTGTAAGTCTTGAAAATGTTGAAACAGAAATTAGAATTAGTTCCATTGAATTATGAGTTCGCTGAAAATATTTATATTCAAATAATATTACCATTTATTAAAGTCTCCGCGAATGTAAAAGACATATAAAATAAAAAGAGTGTAAAATATTTCAAAAAAGGTTATTCATTTACGGAAGATCAAAGACTGCTGTCCAACGGGAAGACCTTGTAAGTGACATTTGCCATAGTGAAAGTTTTTTTTTATTTACTTTTCAGGCATACCTGCATGGAAAAATAACCTCTATGGCAAATGTCACTGACTAGGTTACTAGTAAATCATTCAAAATAAGAAGTTTAAGAAAATCAAAAATATTAATAATTTGATGCGAAGCAACTATAAATAAAAGCTAGCCTGAGACATAGTGATTTTTTAATAGGTAATTTAGTTATTAATTGTTTAATAATGATCAAAATTTAAGAATTTGAAACTTATCGATCAGGACAATTTTTCAATCAATTTTACCGTAAAAGTGTAACATTACCACGCAAATCTATGAACATGAAAATACCAGTGATTTACGTGGTTTTCAACGATAGTACGTGTGATTGTTCATAAGTGTAATTTTACAACGTGAAACGCTGTAACTTTACACTTTTTGACAAAATTACCACGTCAATCACTGGTATTTTTGTTCTTTTTTCAACATGATTGAAGTGGTAATTTTCAACATTTTTCTTACAGTGCAGAAATATCTTCAATTTATTTCCGAAATTCCATAGATATATGTTTTGACAAATATTTTGCAAAGCAATTATTTTCATAATTTCGACTTTCGGGTGTCACAACTTTTTTACTATTTAATCCGGAAGATTCTTCTTTTTCTAGTTTGTTCGCAATTTCATTAAGATTAAGTTTCTGACCTTACTTTATAACTTCCAAATAGAACTCTAGCAAATAGACGATGCTCTGAAACAAACCACTTTGTCGATTATACAAAAAGTCATTTATCATGTTATAACTATTGGCTTTCTTTAATTTTCACGATGAGACTAGTTGTTTGTTAAAATCCATTTAATTTCCAATAGAAAATGTATTTTTTTCAACCTGAACTTTGCTTGTGATTTTATCAAAATGCTGCTTCGCTTTCAATAATAACTTCAAAAGTGTTTTAAGTCCACATTTTCGAACCTTTAGGGAACTCCCTCCCTTCGTCTTTCAGCGTAAGGTCATTTATGGACGTCGCCTAACACTGGCGACAGAATACAAAGGATTTTTATGTAAATCTTATTATCCCCGGTTTTTCGACCCATATAGGCGTTGCGCGCAGGGAGTTGAAAACAATTTCACTATTAGTCGTATTAAAATTAAAAAGCGCAGTACAGGTATAACGGCTTAAATTTAAACTTCGTTACAAAATGATACCTAAATATGTGGTATAAAAATGATAAGACTAATTAAACCTAATGAACAGTATAGTTTTTATTTTTGAACTTAAAAAATGCAATACTTCCGTTTCTTACGTCCGAGGTTATTGTTCGAAAATCATACTAGGTAATATGGTATAATCATATGGAAACCAGGAAACATAATAAACATGGTTTGAAAGTTTCGAAACAGAAAAGATACATTTGTGTTTTATTTCTGATGATTATTGACCTAATGAACAAATCTATTAGCCAATGTAGCATCTCTTTTAACATTCTTTCCTCGTAGAACAAGTCCTTGACAGGGAGACTTATGAACATCTTGACAAGGTTCATCATTAACATCTCTAACTTGTATTAAAAACATACGACGCGTTCTGGTGGATTTATTAAGATAGGAACCATGTAAAGTGAGGTACGAAAATATAACAATTTCGCCTTTCTTAGCAGTGACTGGCATCGCTCCGGAAAGAGGAAAACATTTTGGGTCAACCCAGTGGAACGTTTCATCAGTTTCTTTTCCGCCAAAATCTTCGAGAGGTCCTAATTGATGACTACCAGGGTAGATAGCTAAGCCACCGTTTTCCGGAGTAGTGTCGTCCATGTGGAGAAAAACAGCTAGCATAGTATGATTTTTAAACGGAAAGTAGTGGTAGTCTTGATGCATCAAAAACGGTGCACCATTCTCAGGAGGCTTTATGTGGGCTTTGGTATGGTGCAGTAAGATATTTTCAGTTTCCATGATGTCTTCTAAGGCGTCCAATAGTTTTGGATTCGTTATGGTCTTCGTGAAGACTCCGCTATGCATTTGTAAATTGTGGATGGACTTCACCTGCAAATTAAATTAAGATAGTTCCTTAACTAGGTGTGTGAATTAGGAAAAAGGTTGCAAATAATTATTACTGACAAACTAAAAGTAAATTAAAGATAAACATTTTATTCTCATTCTGTAACAGTTCTGAAAAACTAATCAGAACTAGAAACTAGGGTTTAATTTCAGGTTAGCTAGTCAATCTTCAGAAAAAAATTCCTGTGCTTTCCCAGGATTGCAAAAATTTTCGCCAGTCATTCAAATCTTTAAAGAATTCAAAGTGAGAATTGAACAATTTTATTCATGACTTTCAATTTCAAATTCAGAATTCAAAATTGTTCAGTATCAAACTAGGGTATCTAATGTCTATCCAACGAAAAATTTCATGTTTCTCGTTTTCCCTGGTTAATTAATTTATTTAGAATTTAAAGACCCTAAAAATTCCTGTACAAGAACCTGTACAGTAGGATGTCCCTTAAATATGTGTACATGGTCAAAATTCTTTTGCTCCAGCTTACAGAATTTGTTCCAATGGCCAAAAAATGATACATTCCAAATTTTTGCCAAATCGGTTAATATGTTGACATGGAATTCCATGCCAAATCATCTGAAGAATTTCATCTATTGTTAGTAATTTTTATCCAAATTCTAGTATACGTTCTCTCAGGTGTTGAAAGAAAAACTTCAATATATTTTTTTTTCTAACTCAAAAAACTTGGGAGATATTCAAAATTGAAAATTTTAGTCCTTTTTTTTTTGAACATTCATAACTTTGGTGATCTTAATGATATTAGGATGAATTTTTTAAAATTACTCATAATAAAACACGGTTTTGAAGACATATTTTTTGAAATCAAAATTCAAAAACTTTTTGGATTTTTCAAAATCAAATTTATGAACTGAATTTTTTAGAAAAAAATCCATTTTTGATTTTTTAACATTTTTTTTAGTTAGCTTACAATGACTGCTGAAAGTCCTGTAAATATAAAAATGGAATCTCTCTTAGTTTTTGAGAAATAGTTAAGCACGTAGGCCGTGGCATGGCTTGTCCAGCGCCGCTCGTATCCTGAAGAACATCATAATAAAACGCAGTTTTGAAGATATATTTTTTTAAACAAAAATTTAAAAACTTTTTGGATTTTTCAATAACAATTTTCAAACTGAATTTTTGAAAAAAAATCATTTTTTATTTTCCTTAATTTTTTTAAAATTAGCTTATAATGACTTCTAAACGCCCTGTAAATATAAAAATGGAATCTCTCTTAGTTTTTGAGAAATAATTAAAAACGTATGCCGTGGCATGGCTTACCCAACGCCGCTCGTATCCTGAAGAACACCCGAGAGTCTGAACTCTGAAGTTCGTGCATACGAGTATGTATAATATTCGTCTACTGCTTCAAGCTGTGTCTACATGAGGTCTCTGATAGCGTAGAACGTATAGGAAGATGGTAGGTTATGTGGTATAGACGTCGAGTTCCCACATTTAATATTTAACACTTGACTCCATAAATTGTGCTCCTATAGGCACGAGCGTGATGGATGAAGGATTGGACACCAAGTAGTTCACTCAACTGTGCTTTATTATAACATTATAGAGATGCAAATCGCATCGAGTCGCAAACAATGTTTAAGCAATGGCGGCCGGCTGTTAACTGCTTGAGCCAGTGTTGCCACATGGATGTGTCTTGACAAGTTCCCCTAAATCATGGTTCATTTCCCCGTAGATTTGCCCTTATACTGTCAAATTCCCCCTAAAATATTTCCTCTTCCTTAGGTCAATCAAATGAAAGAAAGTAAGAGAGACTCCGTCGTAGAAACTGATCTGTCTTATACACTGGATAGTGGATGACGTCACAAACGCTTCTTGAGTCGAAACCGTTAAGTATACTGTCGACTGTGTGCGACAGCGACAGTCGCGACAGCGTGCTCTATTCAACGTGCGCAGTGATGCCAATATTGGCGACTTTTGCTACTGCGCTTGCGATCGGCCCGCGCACTGGTTGGTCGCAGTTGGCGCGCAATTCAAAATTGAAATCGATTACAATTCTCGTAGTTTGAATAAATAATTATTAAAAAATGCACAAGAATGTATATAAATTGTACAAATGTTGATTTAAGACAAAACAAAATTTATAACACATATATTTTTTTAATAGCAGATTATTTTCACTGACTTCAAATTCACAGTTGTTGGTGATTTTCCGATTCCATCAATCATCAAGCAGACAACCAAGACAAGAATTCCATGATGTATATCAAATAGTTACAGCTTCTGGCGTTGTAATTGAATTAGTATAAAGAACGGATAGTGCTACTCATTGAAATTGAATAAAACGCCACGCTGAAACATACGTTCAATTTTTCTTTCAAAATCCAAACTAGAAAATTGAAAGAAGCAGGAAAATTTCAATAGTCCTAGAGGACGAATATAAATAACTTACGAAATAATCCCTTAAACAAAATAGGATTAATATGTGGTCGCTGTCCTTGTTTTCCTTTGGCAGAATAATTTGCAATTGTTCGCCTATAAATTTCTAGTAGAACTTTACGCATAAGAAGCTTCCATTTGTCGCTTTCCTCTACATCATCATTTTCCACCTTACTTTCGATGTATGCAATAGTATTTTGTGGTAAGTAAAAGCCACATTTGGGTGAGATTTCCTCCTAGAATAAAATGCAAGGAATTAGTACATATATAAGTTAAGTCTCGTTTCATTAAATAATTTATTATTGTACGTAATATAATTGTACCATATTCGGTGCCGGTTTCGAATAGTGTGACGATAATTGAAAAAATAAAAAAATAATATGATTGAAATGAAATTATTAAATAATATTAAGCTTTGGAATTAGGAAATTTTGCAATAAATTTCACCTCAAATATCTTGCTGCACTGCTCATTTTTATGTGCCAACTTATACGAATATTTCATTGCCGATAAGAACAGCTCCTGGAAAGCGATGTCCCTTTTAGAGAATATAAAAAAATTCAATGTATAAATGTACAGTAAAAAATAAGAAATGGAATAATTGTGACGAAACTTACCCTTCCCAGGAATAGTTGCTGCCATAGTTTTGATGACACCATCCCAATCCTCGTCATTTGATGCCTCATCCTCGGGCAAATTGCAAGAAGAGGTATCGTCGTCGGCGATGACATTGCTGAAAGAGGCAATTCCTCCACTGGGTTGCGAGGAAACTGCTTCTGAAAACTGCTTTTGAAATAATGGATTGCTTAAGGATTGAGAAAGTATCGGTTTCTCCGTTCTCGATGTATTTCCCGAAGGCTGAAAACTTTCATTCCCTATTAACATTTGATGCATCACGTTGACTGTTGCCGTTAGTTGATTGCCGTTAGTTGATTCGCATTTGGTGACATTGTTGATGCCTGATATTGCACATTCGATGAATTTTTTGGAGTGGAAGGCTGAAAGTTTAGATTCTGTGTTGACTTCTGATCCAGTAAGTTAACTGGAATTTCCGAGAACTGCACATTTGAATTTTAAACTGCAGGCCAGCAGCATTGTTTTATTCTCTGATGGGCCCTGACACTGTGGTACAATAGATGACTTGTTTTACATGGCCAAAAAATAGGTTCTATCACTACTATGGAGCGTCAAAGAAGGGCCTATATTTTGACTCGGGTATATTGACAGATGCTGATCCCTCGCAGTGAGATGCTATTAGTGAGAGAGATATCGAGAGAAAGCACTCGAGAAGGAAGTTGAGAGTGAAACGAAAATCGTACTACCAGTGGTGGGGGCGTTTTCCCCTCGG
>JAUMHM010000072.1:10973986-10989145 GCA_032362435.1 Melikaiella ostensackeni | reverse complement strand
ACTTCTGTACATAGTGTACGTGGAGAGCCTTTCTTTACTAGGTTTAAGTATGAAAATTTTCATGTATGCAGATGATACGGTTTTTGTGTATGGGAGTAAGTATTGTGAAGAATCAGAAAAAATGATAAATCAAGAGTTAATAAAATATTGTAATGGCTTAAACACAATAAGTTATTGATCAATGAAAAAAACTGTTTATGTCACTTTTGCACTAACCAACATACAAAAATTACCAATGCAAATAACAATAGGAAACAAAACTATAAGTGAAAGTGAGGAGTACAAATATCTGGGCATTATTATTGATGATAAATTAAGTTCGAAAAGACATATACAGTCAATAGCTGGAAAACAAACTTCACGGATTAGTGTGATGAAAAGATTCTCAGATTTTGTAAACGAAAGAAAGAAATATATGATATACTACGCTTTTATTGAATCACACTTTAGATATGTAATAAAAACTTGGGCAACAGCGTCAAAGCAACTGATCGAGAAAATACAAAGTCTACAGGATAAATCCATAAAATCAATATTTAGCCTTCCATCAGATTTTAAAATTATTGATTTATATAAAAAAATTAAAGTGCCAGGTATATGTACTCTTTAAGACATCGAAAGATCAAAAATATTATATTTAAGAATGCAAACGATCTTATAAAGACAGGAAATAAAATCGAAATTGGAGCCAGTGTTCATAATTATAAAACAAGATGTGCGGGAGAACTGAGGAAACAGTATTGTAGAAGTAATATAGGACAGAACGCAACTGTATAGAGCAGTATAAATGTATTTAACAATTTACTAGAAGAAATTAGAGAGACTGAAACGCTGCAAGAATTTACAAAAAAGCTCAAACGGTATTTTGTACCAATTACATAGTCGACAACCTACATGTATAACTACACATTATTTAAGAATTTGGAAATTTGTAAGCAATTAGACGCAAGAGTAATAAAAATACTGCAAAGAAGCTCAAACAGTAGTTTTGTACCAGATACATAACTTACAACTTACAGGTTTAACCATAGATACCATGAGAAATTAGAATTTTAAGTGAAGCGAAGCAAGTATAGAATAAGATACTAACATTGTAAATCCAGTCATCAGCAATTTTCCTGTTTCTGGGTTATAAATTACTTGAATAAAACAAAAAAAAACTATAACTAAAGTCGGGGCCAAATGTCGAGGCCCCTCACTTCTTTTGATTATAACTTGCACGAAAAAAAATCTCTGAAATGTCTTTAAAAAGCGTCTGAAAGCTTGAAGTCTTTCAAATTCAGAGATGTTTTTACTTTTATCTTAAATTTTAAAGAGGGCGAAACGTCCCAAAAAACAGGGTTTCTCGGCCTACTTTTCAAGGGTCCACTTTGACCTGTTTTCAGAAGGAGGGCCACGTTAAGAAAAATCTGAAATGATTCACAGATATTCTCGGAATATTCCTGAATGCAATGTATTTTTGAAAATGCTGAAATATGCAATAGTTTACTTTTTACGGTGATTCATTTACAAAAACTTTATCTTGAGGACGAATGAAGATAGGACGCTATTTAATGGCTTTAAATGTGCAGTTTTGTCATACGAGTGCAGTGCAATAATTAAATTTATGATAAAATCATTCTTACGTAAGAAATATCATTTTGAATATTTCTGACTTTAATCAGTGTGGGCGTGTGACCAGCACAGCGGGACAGGTGGCAGCAAAAAAAAAGTACCCTTTCTATGAAAATAGTAATACCAGAAGCAAGCCAAATATCCGGCACAGATGTGATAACGAAGCAGGGCTGTCACAACGTCTTCAAGATACTTTTACAGAGCGGGTCCTAAGAAAATCGAAAACCAATTGCGAATATAAACCCAATTAAGAATATTTTCTATATAAAAAATATAAAAAAATGAAAAAATTTCACCAGGAATCTGCAGAAAAATTTCTTATTCTCTTTAAAATGTTTTCGAATGTTTCATTTTTTTCAATTTTACCTTTTGAAATGCATTAGTCAAAATTAAAAATCATTTCAATTTCTGTATAAATGTTGGGAAATTTTTTTTATTTTCTTCAAGCCTATAAAAATTCTCAAAAACCTGCCAATTTCATTTCGAAATCTAAAAGAATACGAGTACCTGTACAATTTGCTTAGCACGTTTCAAAATATTTTCAAACTGTAAATAATCTTTCAATTGTTTTCAGAACTTCTAAATATCTTTCAGAATGATTCGAATTGTTCTTAATTTCTTTTTAATCCTGCAAAATGAAAAAAGTGACTTCAAATTTTTTGCATTTTTTTTCGACAGTTTGGAAAATTTTTTCGAATTTTTCATTTTTTTCAAATGTTCTAAAAATATATATAATTTGCTTAGAACGCTTCAAAATATTTTCAAACTAATTAATTTTTCAATTGTTTTCAGAACTTCTAAATATCTTTCAGAATGATTCGAATTGTTCCTAATTTTTTTTTTACAATCCTGCAAAACAAAAAAAGAGACTTCGAATTTTTTACATTCTCTTTCGAGAATTTGGAAAATGTTTTCGAGTGTATCATTTTTTTAAATTTTATCTTTTGAAATGCATTAATCAAAATGAAAATTCATTTCAATTTTCGTAGAAATGTTAGGAAAATTTTTTTATTCTCTTCAAACTTATTAAATTTCTCAAAAAGCATGCAAATTTTATTTCGAAATCTAAAATTATATATAATTTGCTAAGATTATTTTTAAATATTTTCAAACTGTAAATAATTTTTCAATTATTTTCAGATCTTCTAAATATCTTTCAGAATGATTCGAATTGTTTCTAATTTTTTTTACAATCCTGCAAAATAAAAAAAGAGGCTTTAAATTTTTTACATTCTCTTTCGAGAATTTGGAAAATGTTTTCGAATGATTCATTTTTTTCAATTTTATCTTTTGAAATACATTAATCAAAATAAAAATTCATTTCAATTTCCGTATGAATGTTGAGAAAATTTTTTTATTCTCTTCAAACCTATGAAAATTGTCAAAAGGCTTGCCAATTTTATTTTAAAATCTGAAAAAATATATAATTTTCTCAGAACGTTTTAAAATATTCTCAAACTGTAAATAATTTTTCAATTGTTTTCAGAAGTTCTTAATATCTTTCAGAATTATTCGAATTGTTCCTAAATTTTTTTTAAATCCTGTAAAATAAAAAAAGTGACTTGAAATTTTTTACATTCTTTTTCGAGAATTTGGAAAATGTTTTCGAATGTTTCATTTTTTTCAGTTTTATTTTTTGAAATGTATTAATCAAAATAAAAATTCATTTCAATTTTCGTAGAAATGTTAGGAAAATTTTTTTATTCTCTTCAAACCTATTAAATTTCTCAAAAAGCATGCAAATCTTATTTCGAAATCTAAAATTATATATAATTTGCTTAGAATATTTTAAAATATTTTCAAACTGTAAATAATTTTTCAATTATTTTCAGATTTTCTAAATATCCTTCAGAATGATTCGAATTGTTCCTAAATTTTTTTTAAATCCTGCAAAATAAAAAAAGTGACTTCAAATTTTTCACATTCTTTTTCGAGAATTTGGAAAATGTTTTCGAATGTTTCATTTTTTTCAATTTTATCTTTTGAAATGCATTAATCAAAATAAAAATTCATTTCAATTTCCGTAGAAATGTTAGGAAATTTTTTTATTCTCTTTAAGCCTATCAAAATTCTCGAAAAGCTTGCCAATTTTATTTCGAAATCTAAAAAAAATATATAATTTGCTTAGAACGTTTTTAAATATTTGCAAACTGTAAATAATTATTCAGTTGTTTTTAGAACTTCTGAATATCTTTCAGAATAACTCGAATTGTTCCTAATTTTTTTTTTAAATCCTGCAAAATAAAAAAAGTGACTTCAAATTTTTTACATTCTTTTTCGACAATTTGGACAATGTTTTCGAATGTTTCATTTTTCTTAATTTTATCTTTTGAAATGCATTTATCAAAGTAGAGAATCATTTCAATTGCCGTAGAAATGACAGGAAAATTTTTGTATTCTCTACAAAGCTATCAAAATTTTAAAAAGCATGCCAATTTTATTTCGAAATCTAGAAAAATATATAATTTACTTGAAATGTTTTGAAATATTTCCAAACTGTAAATACTTTTTTAATTTTCTTCAGAACTTCTAAATATCTTTCAGAATGATTCGAATTGTTCATAAATTTTTTTTACAATCCTGCAACATAAAAAATGTGACTTTAAATTTTTTACATCCTTTTTCGACAATTTGGAAAATGTTTTGATATATTTCATTTTTTTCAATTTTATCTTTTGAAATGCATCAATCAAAATGAAAATTCATTTCAATTTCCGTAGAAATGTTAGGAAATTTTTTCATTCTCTTTAAGCCTATCAAAATTCTCAAAAAGCTTGCCAATTTTATTTTGAAATCTAGAAAAAATATATAATTTGCTTGAAACGTTTTAAAATATTTCCAAACTGTGAATAATTTTTCAATTTTCTCCTAAGCAAATTATATATTTTTTTATATTTCGAAATAAAATTGGCATGCTTTTTGAGAATTTTGATAGGTTTGAAGAGAATAAAAAAATGTCCCTAACGTTTCTACAGAAATTGAAATGATTTTTTATTTTGACTAATGAGTTTCAAAAGATAAAATTGAAAAAAATAAAACATTTGAAAACATTTTCCAAATTGCTGAAAAAAGATGTAAAAAATTTAAAGTCACTTTTTTTATTTTGCAGGGTTTAAAAAAAATTTAACAAACAATTCAAATCATTCTGAAAGATATTTGGAAGTTTTGAACCGAAAAGTTCCATTTTTAACCAAAAAAGATCAAATTTCAAAAAATTTATCCAAAAAGACGCATTTTCAACAAAATAGTTGAATTCTTAACCAAAAATTGAATAGTTAAATTATCAGCTAAAAAATTAATTTTTAACAAATAAAAACTACTTTTCGACAAAATAATTCAATTTTCAACAAAAGAGATAAATTTTCAACGAAAATTATGAATCTTTAAGCAAACGAAAATTAATTCTTAAAAAATTAGTACAACTTTTAACCAAGTAGTTGAATTTTCTACCAAAAAAAAAGGAATTCTCAACCAAAAATGTAATAGTTGTTAATTCAACCAAAAAAAAAAATTTAATTTTAAATCGAAAATAGTTGAATTTATCCAAAAATACGAATTTTAACAAAATAGTTGTATCCGTAATTAAAACAGATTGTAAATTTAAATATTTTTTTGTAAAGTCGCTTTTTTTGATAGAAAATTAATCTTCTTGGTAAAAATTCATCGTTTTGGTTGAAAATACTACTTGATTAAAAGTTGAACTACTTTGTTACAAAAATAATTTGGTTATCAAACATTTATCATATAAGCTGAAAATTCATCTCTTTGGTTGAAAATTTTTAAATATTTTGTTATAAATTCGTTTTTTTTTGGTGGAAAATTAATCTTCTTGCTTGAAAATTAATTTTCTGGGATGCAAATTTAACTACTTGTTTGAAAGTTGAACTCTTTTGTTGAAAATTCACTTTTTTTGCTGAGGATTCATCACTCTAGTTGAGAATTCATGTCTTTGGTTGAGAATTAAACTATTTTATTGAAAATTTGTTTTTTTCTTGGTAAAAAAAATTTTTTTTCTAACTGAAAATTTAACTATTCCATTCTTTGTTAAATATTCATCGTTTTCTTGAAAATTCATTTATTTTGTTGAAAAGTCGTTCAAGATTCAATTTTTTACCTTAGATGCCACTGTACTGATTTTGATAGACGCCGACTTCATCACGATTGTTAACGGAAAGATTAAAAATAAAGTTGTAAGAGTGACAAGTTTTAAAAATTTTATTTGTTAACACAGAAGTGCGATAAAAAAAATCAAAAATCGGCTCTTATAACGCTCTTTAAAACTTAGTTGAGAGTAATTCGAAAGAAAAAAGATCGAAATCGATTAAGAATTTTGGGCTCTAGGCTCTTTTGAAACCAATTTTGACATTTTGCCCAACTGTGCGCCCCTATCCTATTGGTTAAGGCAGCCCTGCCTGTAACTATTGAAAATTTTTTTAGGATAAAAGTGAACATATCGTTGAATTTGGAAGACTTTAAGCTTTCAGACGCTTTTTAAAGACATTTCAGAGATTTTTTTTTTGTGCGAGTTGCAATCAAAAGAAGTGAGGGGCCTCGACATTTGGCCCTGACTTTAGTTTCTTTTAAAAAGTAACTTACCCATTACTGCTTTCTTCGCACCTGATGAGAAAAGCAAAATATCTTGGAAGAGGGAACCTATATCGTTATATCGGTGATAGGCGAGGAAACCGCGGGGCGTCGCGACGCCTCGTGAGCCACGTGACCAACAGCAGAATTTGCGGCGTCCACCGAAAATCTAAATCCGTCCGAGCCAAGAAGAAGAGGCGCGTCGATGCCTCCTTGAGCCTCGAAGGAGTTCTCGTGCGATAGTCAATAATCGCCTCTAGATTGCATCGGATCTAAATTCATCATCGGATCGGTCGGATCTCGATCTCGATCCTTTTGATCGGTTCGATCCAGATTTCGCGGGTGCTACTACAAAAAGTCATCTTTTCAGAGATGATTAAAGTCGACGAAACGGACCCGGTTGGCGGTAAGCGCTTTCCTGATTTATCCCAGAGGCGCGACACAGAAACGCCTCTTCCGTGGATTCGACAATAAGTGTCCGTGACCTGAACCCACGACGCGTGCAGCTTCTGTCAAAACTAGATCTAAATTCATTTAATGCCAATTCTCAAAAATAAAAAAAAATCGATTGAAATCGTTCGAGATTTCAAGGAGAGAGAAATCAAAAGTTGGATCTCGTGTTTCAGTTTTAAGAGATATTCTATTGTTTAGTTTTCGAGTGAGTTAATTAAATTGATTTTTATTCGAAGATTAATTCGGTCAAAAAGAAGTGAATGTCGGTTTTTTTATTTTTATTTTGATTTGAAGAGGGTGAAAAAGAAGTTGAAGATAAACATTGTGCCTTTTTTCTACTGATCTGATTTTTAATCTTATTAATTATGAAATTAATTGAAAAAAGTTAAATTTGAAAAGAGTGAACTACGCTCGTGCCTCCAGCTATTTACGTTTTTTATTTAATCTCAGACTAAACACTGAACGTGGTCCCGTAGAAATAACATTTCGCCAATCGAGCCATGGTCTAAAATTGATCATTTTATTTAGAGAGGTTTTCTTTTTTTATTTTGTTACCTTTTTTTGTAAAGTTTTAGGCGTTTTTGGAGAAATTATAATATCATAATAAATTGTACGCCGTCATAAATTTACTGAAAGTAAAGAAATTTTAGAAATAAAAAAAAATTCAATTGTGTAGAGGAGACTGAAGTCATACCAGTACCAACTGAATAATGCGAATTTTTTCGTAATAATAATAATAATAATATTAATATACTCTGCTAATTTTCTTAAAAAGCGTAATCAAAATATTTTTCATGAAAAACTATCAGAATATATTGATATTCTTATTAAAAATAAGCGAAAATTCGCATTATTCAGTTAGTACTAATATTAATTTGACCCCAGTCTCCCCTATTCCATTTTTTGCAAAATTTATTTTGTCGATTTTAGAACTCGAATCGCTGAATTTTTATTTTCTTTCAGTTAAATTTCAATTTTTAAGTTGGTCATAAGTTTTAAATCACTGCGGTTATTTTCTTTAATCATGGAGCTGTTGAAGCTGAACTGTTTTTAGATTTGGACTGGATAAATTTAAGCGTTTTGAGTTTCGCAGAGACCTGAATTTAGTGTGCTTTCAAATTAGCATTTAAACTCACATTTAAAACAAATTTGTGACTCATTTTTGATGGTAAATTCAGATTTAGAATCTAAATATATGTATATAATTATGTAAACGTTAATATAGAGATTGATTTGCAATCACATGTAGAATCAAAGTAGGGTGATGCCAAACATGAGAGGAATGTTGCTTTCATTTAAAGTTGTATCCAAATTTAAATTTTAAAAAATGGTACAAATGGTTGGAGATATGAGAAGTTCTAGGATCTTAATAATGGCTTTAGAATTGAAGAAAATTTCCCATCAAAGATAAAATAATGCAACAGCTCAAAAATGTTGTCAAGTTTGAGACAAACATTCGTGTCAAAAACTGTAATCTCTTCATTTAAATCCTTTCTTATAATTAAAATTGTAATCTCTTCTAAAAAACCATGATTTAATCTCTAGTGTTGATATTTAGTTTAGTCCCGAATTTTCATCCCGTCATTTATTTTTACTGATTATCAAGCCGGTTATTATTTCGGATTTTATTCTTTGTTGTCAATATGCATTATTATACTCTTACGCTAATTCCTTCATCAAATCTAAGGTGTCAATCCCTGATTTTCTTCAGGGATTTTCAAGCCAGGTTATCATCCCTGATATTATTTGTTGCTTTAATCCCTAATTTTGATCTTGTGCCTTAATCCCTGATTTTGATCTAAAATTGTCATTAGATATTATCAATCCGAGTTGTAATCCCTGATTTTTTTGTGGCTGTCAATCCTTATGTTAGATGTCGAGTCTAAATCTTTGATTTTAATTATTGTCATCATTTAAGTATGTTGATCAGAATTTATCAAGCCCGGTTGTCATCCCTGATTTTATGCCCAATGTGTCATCTTGGATTGTCATAGAATTTTAATCTCAGGTTTTAATTCTTTATTTACATATCAGGTGTAAATTCCTGATTTTCATTATGTATTATCATCAGAAATTATCAATCCGAGTTGTCATCGAGATTTTTCAAGTCTGGTTGTCATCCCTAATTTCCATTCATGATTGTCTTCAGAGATTATCAAAACGAGTTGTCATACCTAAATTAATCATCTTCCCCGCTGATCCTTAATTTTGATGTCGTCTTTTAATCCTTGATTTTTATCCAATATTATCATCCCTGATTTTATCATCCTTCCCGTTAATCCCTCATTTTGATGTCGTGCCTCAATCCCTGATTTTAATCCAGGGTTGTCATCAGAGATTATCAAGTCCGGTTTTCGTTCCTGATTTTCATCCAGACTTGACATAAGAGATCATCAAGGCGAGTTGTCATCCCTGATTTTTTTTGATTGGTTATCCCTAATTTTGATGTCGAGACGTAATCTTCCATTTTTATTCGGGAATGTCATCAAGGATTATTAGGCCTGGTTGTCATCCCTGATTTTGATCCAGAGATGTCATCAGATATTATTAATCCGAGTTCTGATCCCCGATTTTTTTGTGGTTGTTAATCCTAAAGTTAGATGTCGAATCTTGATCTTTGATTTCAATTATTGTCATCATTTAAGTATGTTTATCAGGATCTATAAAGTCTGGTTGTCATCCCTGGTTTTTTGCCCAATGTGGCGGCTTGGATTGCCATAAAATTTTAATCTCGGGGTTTAATTCTTCATTGAAATATCAGATGAAAATCCCTGATTTTCATTCAATATTATCATCCGAAATTATCAATCCGAGTTGCCATCCCTGATTTTAATCTCAACTTGTTGGCTGCGATTGTCATCCAGAATCTTAATCTCATGTCTTAATTCCTTATTTAAATATCCCATCAAGCGGTTATCCCTGATTTATATCCAGGATTGTCACCAGAGATTATCAAGCCGAGTTATCATACATGATTTTATCATCTTTCCCGTTAATCCCTAATTTTGATGTCGTGCCTTAACCCCAAATTTTAATCCAGGATTGTCCTCAGAGATTATCAAGTCTGTTTTTAATTCCTGATTTTCATCCAGGATTCTCATGAGAGATTATCAAGCCGAGTTGTCATCCCTGATTTTTTTTTTTGGTTGTTAGTCTCTAAATTTGATGTTGATCCTTAATCTCTGATTTTAATTCAGTATTGTCATCAGGATTTATCAAGTCTGGTTGTCATCCCTGATTTTGTGACCAACGTGTCGGCCTGGATAGTAGTAGAATTTTAATGTCTGATTTTAATTATCTATTCAAACATCAGGTGTCAATTCCTAATTTTCATTATATTATCATCAGAAATTATTAGGCCAAATTGTCATTAGGAATTATCAAGCCTGGTTGTCATCTCTGATTTTATGACCTACTTTTTGGCTTGGATTTTCATCCAAAATTTTAATCCTTGGTATTTAGTTCCTTATTTAAATATCTCATCAAGCGTTAAGTCATGATTTTATATCCAGGATTATCATCAGAAATTATCATGCCAGGTTATCATTTCTGGTTTTGTCATCCTTTCCACTAATCCCTAATTTTGATGCCGTTTCTTAATCCTTGACTTTCATCCAGTATTGTCATCCCTGATTTTGTAATCCTTCCCGTTAATCCCTAATTTTGATGTCTTACCTTAATCCCTGATTTTCGTCCAGGATTGTCATCAAAGATTATTAAGCTGGGCCGTCATTCCTGATTTTTTTTTGGTTTTTGGTCTCTAAAATTGATAACGAGCTTCAATCTTTGATTTTAATTCAGTATTGTCATCAGAATTCATCAAGCCTGGTTGTCATCCCTGATTTTATGCCGAATGTGTCGGCTTGGATTGTCATAGAATTTTAATCTCAGGTTTTAATTCTATATTTAAATAACAGGTGTAAATCCCTGATTTCTATCCAATTTTATCATCCCTGATTTTATCACCCTTCCCGTTAATCTCTAATTTTGATGTCGTGCCTTAATCCCTGATTTTAATCCAGAATTGTCATCAGAGATTATCGAGCCTGGTTGTCATCCCTGATTTTATGACCAACTTTTTGGCTTGGATTTTCATCCAGAATTTCAATCCTTGGTATTTAGTTCCTTATGCAAATATCTCATCAAGCGTTAATTCATGATTTTTATCCAGGATTATCATCAGAAATTATCATGCCAGGTTATCATATCTGATTTTATCATCCTTCCCACTAATCCCTAATTTTGATGCCGTTTCTTAATCCTTGACTTTCATCCAGTATTGTCATCCCTGATTTTATAATCCTTCCCGTTTATCCCTAATTTTGATGTTTTGTCTTAATCCCTGATTTTCATCCAGGATTGTCATCAAAGATTATCAAGCTGGGCTGTCATACCTGATTTTATCATCCTTTCCGTTAATCCCTAATTTAATACGTTTCTTAATCCTTGTTTTTCATCCAATATTTTCATTTCTGATTTCATCATCACTGCCGCTAATCCCTGAATTTGATGTGCCGTAATCCCCCATTTTCATTTAGGATTGTCATCAAAGATTATTAATCTGGGTCGTCATCCCTGATTTCTTTTGGTTGTTAATCTCTAAAATTGATAACGAGCTTTAATCTTTGATTTTAATTCAGTATTCTCATCAGGATTTATCAAGTCTGGTTGTCATCGCTGACTTTGGGCCTAAAGTGTTGGCTTCGATTTTCATTATATTTAATCACTGGTTTTAATTTTTTATTTAAATATCAGGTTCAATCCCTGATTTTCATGAACTATCATCATCAGAAATGATTAATCTGAATTGTCGTCAGGAATCTTCAAGCTTGGTTGTCATCCCTGATTTTATAAATAGCGTGTCGGCTTGATTTGTAATTAAATTTTAATTTACGGTTTTCATTTCTTATTTTTTTCAATGTTTAATCAAGCGTTAATCCCTGATTCTTATTCAGGATTTTCATCAGAGGTTATTAAGATGGGTTGTCATCCCTAAATTTTTGCTGTTGTTAATCCCTAAGTTTGATGTCGAGCCTTAAACTTTGATTTTAATTGTCATTATTTTAGTGTGTTTATCAGAATTTATTAAGCCTGGTTATCAACCCTTATTTTATGCCCAATTTGTCGGCTTGGATTGTCATGGAATTTTAATGTCAGGTTTTAGTTCTTTATTTGAATATCAGGTTTAAATCCCTGATTTTCATCAGATTTTATCATTAGAAATTATCAATCCGAGTTGTCATTAAAGTTTATCAAGCCTGGTTGTCATCCTTGATATTCATCCATGTTTATCTTCAGAGATTAGGAAGCCGAATTGTCATCCTCGATTTTTTCCTGGTTGTTAATCCCCAAGTTTGATGTCGAGAAGTAATCTTTGATTTCAATTCAGTATTGTCATCAGGATTTATCAAGCCTGGTTATCTCCTATGATTTTATTTCCAACTTGTAGGCTTGGATTGTCATGGAATTCCAACCTCTGGTCTTAATTCTTCATTTAAATATCCAGTGTCAACACCTGATTTTCATTCAGGATTATCACCAGAAATTCTCAGTCCGAGTTGCCATCCTGATTTTTATCTCAACTTGTTGGCTTGGATTGTGATCTAGCATTTCAATCTCTAGACTTAATTCCTTTTTTAAATATCTCATCAAGCGGTTATCTCTGATTTCCTCCAGGATTGTCAATAGAGATTTTCAAGCCGAGTTGTCATACCTGATTTGATCATCTTCCCCGCTAATCCCTAATTTTGATGTCGTTTTTCAGTTCTTGATTTTCATCTAATATTATCATCCCTGATTTTATCATTCTTTCTGCCAATCCCTTTTTTCGATGTGGTGCCTTAATTCCTGATTTTAATCCAGGATTGTCATCAGAGATTATCAAGTCTGGTTTTCGTTCCTTATTTTCATCCAGGCTTCTCTCATCAGGATTTATCAAGCCGGGTTGTTATATCTGATTTTATCATCCTTCCCACTAATTCCTAATTTTGATGCCGTTTCTTAATGCTTGACTTTCATCCAGCATTGTCATTCCTGATTTCATTATTTTTCCAGCTTATCCCTTGATTTGATGTGCCTTAATCCCTAATTTTCATCGAGGATTGTCATCAAAGATTATCAAGCTTGGTCGTCATCCCTGATTTTTTTTTGGTTGTTAATCTCTAAAAGTGATGACGAGCTTTAATCTTTGATTTTAATTCAGTATTGTTATCAGGATTTATCAAGTCTGGCTGTCATCCCTAATTTTAGGCCCAAAGTGTCGGTTTGGATTTTCATTGAATTTTAATCACTGGTTTAAATTTTTCATTTAAATATCGGGTGTGAATCCCTGATTTTCATCAAATATTATCATCAGAAATGATCAATCCAAGTTGTCGTCAGGAATGATCAAGCTTGGCTGACATCCCTAATCTTATGTCCAACGCGTTGGCTGGAATTGTCATTGAATTTTAATCCCTGCTTTTAATTCCTCATTTATTTTAATGTTTAACCAAGCGTTAATCTCTGACTTTCATCCAGGATTGTCCTCAGAGATTGTCTAGGATTGTCCCTCAGAGAGGGATTTTAGGGAGCTAAAATCCCTAATTTCGATGTCGATTTTTAATCTCAACGTTTTTATCCAGCATCTTTCATCCCTGACTCAATCATCCTTTTGGCTGATTCCCAATTTTGATTATCCTAATCCCTGATTTCTATCCAGAATTATGTCATCAGAGATTATCAAGCCAGGTTGTCAGACCTGATTTTATCATCCTTCCCGAAAATCCCTCATTTTGATGTCGTTTTTAATTCATGTTTTTTATTCAGTATTTTCATCTCTTATTTTATGTTTCTTCCCGAAAATACTTAATTTTGATGTCGTTTTTAAATCCTTGATCTTCATCCAGTTCTTTTCATCCGTGATTTCATCATCCTTCTTGCTGTTCTCTAAATTTAACGTGCCTTAATCCTTAATTTTCATCCAGGATTGTCACCAAAGATTATCAAGCCTGGTTGTCATACCTGACTGTATCATCCTTCCCACTAATCCTAATTTTGATGTCGTTTTTTAATCCTTGATTTTCACCCAGAATTGTCATCCCTGATTTTATCACCCTTTTCGCTAATCTCTCATTTTGATGTGCCTTAATCCCTTATTTTCATCAAGGATTATGTCATCAGAGATTATCAAGTCAGATTGTCATCCCTGATTTCAATCCTGTATTATCATCCACGATTGTCATTCTAGACTGTCATCTTGGATTCCAACCCCTAATATGAATTTCCAATTTCCATTTTTGTTTTTAATGAAATTTATAATTGAAAATTTCTTTGTTTTTAGAGGTCGAGCCAAGTTTTCCCTACAGAGATGTGACGCTCAGGAAGGATGTGCAATTCAAGGACCAGTACGACATCCAGTCGGAGATTGGCAGGTAAATTTTCATTTCTCTTGACCCGGCACTCCTTCACATATTTTAACCAGATAACAAAATGCGCGCACAATGCAATGCACGTGCGTCGCACGGGCGCGGATTTTTTTTCGCACGCCGTGCGCGCAACGGATGACGCAGGTGTCCCTGCTGAAAATTCCTGTACAGAAACTTCGGAGGATCCTGCACATGTTCCTGTATAGGTTCGAGCACACGAACCTGTATTGGTACTCCTGAAGATTCCTGTGCAGGAATTTGGCGAAGGAAACTGTACATGATCCTGCAAGGGAACCTGTATTGACAAAGGAACCTTTGGGAAGATTGTAGAGTTATTTATCTATATTAATGAGTGTTTCGTACTCATCTTACCTAAGATTAAGCTGAAAATAAGTAGACACGAGGGATGAAGAATGTGGAATGCATATTTGATCAAACATAATGATTTAATGGTCGCAGCGTAGATTCAGCTTTCCTACTGTTTATAACAATGATAATTTCCCTAAAATAATGCATGTGCATACATCTACTCGCTTATTACATGAGCATTTAAAATTAATTTCAGACTATCGTTTTTTCATTAGTCTTCTTTTAGGTGGAGTATCACGGTTCTTCTTGAGTATTAATCCTTTTTTTCTATTCTGAGAAATATCAAATGAGGCTCTCTAACTGATTGGAATACTGTTTTTAGTCTATTTTGTAAATAGTCATAATTGGATCGGTAACCTCAATGTATTTACTTTCTGTAAACTACGGTAATATTTAAACATTCGCCCCCTGGACGTCTATATTAATCTTTCAGGTATTGTTTCGCTGGAGTGCTATAAATTAAATACATAGGTGCATTTTTCTCGCCCTGATTAACTATCTAAGGGCGACAAATGATTATTAAAGCAATCGCGAAATTAATCAACAAATCTATAATGAGTACATTTTAATATCTCAGCTAACCGCATAAGAACGACGATTTGAATCATAGAGTACTCGCGAAACGTGTCAATGAATTTCAATATAAGTATATTGAGCCTTCCCTGCTAGAAATTTCTGATAGAACTTTCTTTCCGAAGCTTTCCATTTCTTTCAGATCCTTTAAGAAATCTGC
>JAUMHM010000072.1:10949305-10967865 GCA_032362435.1 Melikaiella ostensackeni | reverse complement strand
GTGTCCAAAAATTCGACTTATTTCTCACGTGCTGAGTCAAATCAGATTTTCTCAGCTTGAGTCGGTGTCGAAAATTCGACTCATAACTCACGCGCTGAGTCGAATCGAATTTTTTCGATTGGATCACAGCTTGATTCGGTGTCCAAAAATTCGACTTATATCTCACGTCTTGGATCGAATCAGATCTTCTTAGCTTGAGTTGGTGTCGAAAATTCGACTCGTGACTCACTCGCTGAGTCGAATCGGATTATTGCGTTTAGATCACAGCTTGTGTCGGTATCGAAAAAATCCGACTTATGTCTCAAGTGCTAAGTCGAATTAGATTTTCTTAGTTTGAGTCGGTGTCGAAAATTCGACTCATGACTCACGCGCTGAGTCGAATCGGATTATTTCGTTTAGATCACAGCTTGTGTCGGTACCGAAAAATTGGACTTATGTCTCACGTGCTGAGTCAAATCAGATTTTGTTAGCTTGAGCCGGTGTCGAAAATTCGACTCATGACTCACGCGTTGAGTCGAATTGGATTTCTTCGATTTGATCACAGCTTGAAACGGTGTCGAAAATTCGACTCATGACGCTCGCTCTGAGTCGAATCGCATTTTTTCTATTCGATCACATTTTGATTCGGTGTTGAAGATTCGACTCATAACTCACGCGTTGAGTCGAATCGGATTTTTTCGATTAGATCACAACTTGAGTCGGTGTCCAAAAATTCGACTTATTTCTCACGTGCTGAGTCAAATCAGATTTTCTCAGCTTGAGTCGGTGTCGAAAATTCCACTCATGACTCACGCGTTGAGTCAATTTTTCGATTGAATGACAGTTTGATTCGGTGTGAAAAAATTCGACCTACAGCTCACGCATTGAGTCGAGACAGATTTCTTCGATTTGATCACAGCTTGACGGTGTCCAAGATTCGACTCACAACTCACGCGCTGAGTCAAATAGGATTTTTTCGATTAGATCACAACTTGAGTCGGTGTCAAATAATTCGATTCATGTCTCACGTGCTGAGTTGAATCAGATTTTCTTAGCTTGAGTCGATGCCGATAATTCGACTCATAACTCACGCGCTGAGTCAATTTTTCGATTAAATGACAGTTTGATTCGGTGCCGAAAATTCGACCTACAGCTCACGCATTAAGTCGAGACAGATTTTTTTGATTTGATCACTGCCTAGCGGTGTCCAAAATTCGACTCATAACTCACGCGCTGAGTCAAATAGGATTTTTTCGATTAGATCACAACTTGAGTCGGTGTCAAAAAATTCGACTCATGTCTCACGCTCTGAGTCGAGTCAGATTTTCTTGGCTTGAAACGGTGTCGAAAATTCGACTCATACTCACGCCGAGATGTCGGTTCTGAGTCGAATCGAATTATTTTACACATCACTACGAGATACGCAACGAGGTACTTTCGCGCTTGTAAAAATATCGAAGAATTTCTTTACGACCCAGAAGTTAATTAAGGGGGATTTTATTGCAGTTGGAATTTGAAAGAAAAGTTGGACTTCTGCAGTCTTTGAGAGAGAGCATGAGCCGACACCCGGTACTGAACTACCACCCACTCGAGGAACAGGACCAGCCCCAGTGGATCGTGATACCCCGCGGACTAATGCCGATAATTGCATTTTGCAGTTCGTGAATTCCTTCTTTCCTTTCTTGTCTCCATCCTCTTTCTTCTTTCCTCTTTCCTTCACCCGCTCCCAAGCCCTCTTATTCGCCAGCCCTCAACGATCCTTTCGCCCTGGTCCTCGGGCTCAAGAGCCTGGCTACTGCCTGCTGATCTTTAGCTCTTCACTGGTCTTTGAGCATAACACGAAACTCAGATACGAAAGTTCTAGACGTATTCATGGATTTCACAAAGATTGCAATGAAATTGACTTTTTTATGGAAATTTTTTGTATGCTAAGAAAGAAAACCCAAAAAGTTCACAAATCAAAAATAGACCTCGAAACTACCCACTTTCACGACTCATTAGAGACAAATGTGCAATAAATGTACAGCAAAAAGAAAAGAAGAGGGAGAAAAAGTAAGAGTCAAACATACCCACCTTTTATTCTTTCTCTTCTGCATCTTTTTTAGACTAATGGGGACCAAATGTTTCGAAGCCAATTTAGACTTCCTCATCAGGGGTAATTTACGGGAAAACTACAGTTATAAATCATTAAAACTGTATTAATGAAATTCAAATATTACCTGAAAATGGAGAGAAAGAATTTAATATCAAATGTTGTTTAGTCCATTTTTTCTATTTTCTCATTAATATCAAAAATCTTTAAAACCGAAATGAAATCTACTTCCTATGAAAATTTTTTGCATACCAAAAAAGAACACCCAAAAAGTTGACAAATCAAAAATTCACCTCGAAAGTACGCACTTTCATGGCTCAGTAGATACGAATGTGCAATAAATGTACAACAAAAAGGAAAAGTCGACCAAACCAGCCTCTCACTCTTTCTTTTTACCGTCTTTTTTTTACTACTGGGGACCAAATGTTTCGAAGCGAATTTAGACTTCGCCATCAGTAGTAATTTATAGGAAAACTACAGTTATAAATAATAAAACAGGTATTAATTAGACATAATTATGACCTGAAAATAAAAATAAAGAATTTAATATCAAATGTTGCTTAGACAATTTTTCTATCTTCTTATTAATATCGAAAATCTTCAAGATTGAAATAAAATCTACTTTTATATGAAAATTTTTTGTGTACTAAAAAAGAAACACCCAGAAAGTGTACAAATCGAAAAACGACTTCAAAACTAACCACTTTTAGGGTTGATTAGAGACACATGTACAATAAGTGTACAACAAAAAGAAAAAAGAGGGAGAAGAAGAAAATGTCAACGAAACCAATCTCTCACTTTTTCTTTTCTCCGTCTTTAGTACTACTGGGGACCAACATGTTTCGCAGCCAATTTAGAATTCCTCATCAGGGGAATTCACGGAAAAAATACACATTTAAATAATGAAACCAATGTGAATTAGATTCAATTATTGCCTGAAAATAAAAATAAAGAATTTGATATCAAATTTGGTTTAGTTAGTTTTTCTATTTCCTTATTAATATCAAAAATCTTTAAGATCGACATAAAACCTACTCTCTTATGAAAATTTTTTGTGTTTCCTCAAAAAGAAACACCAATAAAGTTCACAAATCAAAACTAAACTTCGAAACTACCTACTTTTACGGCTCATTTGAGCCAAATATACCATAAATATAAATATATATATATAAATATATAATTATTATAAACAAATATCTCTCACTCTTTCTTTTCTTCGTCTTTTTATGCTAATGGGAACCAACATGTTTTGAAGCCAATTTAGACCTGCTCATCAGGAGTAATTTATAGGAAAACTACAGTTATAAATAATAAAACCTATATTAATTAAATTCATTTATTACCTGGAAATAAAAATTAAGAATTTAATATCAAATGTTGTTCACTCAATTTTTATATTTCCTTATTGATATCACAAATCTTCGAGATCGAAATGAAATCTGCTTTCTTATGAAAATTTGTTTGTGTTTTCTCAAAAAAAAAAAACACCCAAAAAGTTCACAATTTAAAAATAGACTTTGAAACTACCCACTTTTACGACTCATCAGAGACAAATCGACAATAAATATAATATAAAAAAAAGGTAGAAAAAGAAGGAGTCAACCAAACCAACCTCCCACTCATCCTTTTCTCCATTTTTTTTTCATACTACTGGGGACCAAAATGCTTCGAAGCCAATTTAGACTTCCTCGTCAGGGGTAATTTATATGAAAACAACAGTTATAAATAATGAAACCTGTATCAATCAGATGAAATCGTTACCTAAAAATAAAAATAAAGAATTTAATATCGAATGTTGTTTAGTCAATTTTTCTACTTTCTTATTAATATCAAAAATCTTTCAGATAGAAATGAAATCTTCTCTGTCATGAAAGTTGTTGGTGCTTCCTCAAGAACAAATACCTCAAAATTTCACAAATCAAAAGTAGACTTCGAAATCACCCATTTTTATGGCTCATTTCCGACAAATGTACAGTAAATGTCTAACAGAAAGAAAAAAAGTGGGAGAAAAGAAAGAGTCAACCAACTCTACTTCTCACTCATTCTTTTCTCCGTCTTTTTTGTACTACTGGAGACCAACATGTTTCGAAGTCCATTTACACTTTCTCATCACGAGTAATTTATAAGGAAACTACAGTTATGAATGATGAAACCTATATTAATTAAATTCAATTATTACCTGAAAATAAAAATGAAGAATTTAATATCAAACTTTGTTTAGTCGTTTCGTCTATTCGCTTATTAATATGAAAAATTTTTAAAATCGAAGTGAAATCTACTTTCTTATTGAAACTTTTTGTGTTTTCTCAAATAGAAATACCGAAAAAGTTCACAATTTAAAAATAGACTTCGAAGCTACCCAGTTTTACGGCTCATTAGAGACAAATGTACAGTAAATAAACAAACAAACAAAAAAGTGAAAGGAAAGAGTCAAACAAAACTAACCTGATACCTTTTCTTTTCTCCGTCTCTTTTATACTACTGGGGACCAACATGTTTCGAAGTCAAATTCAGACTTCCTCATCAGGAGTAATTTATAGGGAAACTACAGTTATAAATAATGAAACCTATATTAATTAGATTCAATTATTATCTGAAAATAAGAATAAAGAATTTGATATCAGACGTTATTTAGTCAATTACTCTATTTTCTTAATAATATGAAAAATCTTCCAGATAGAAATGAAAACTTCTTTCTTATGAACATTTTTTGTGTACTAAAAAAGAACACCCAAAAAGTTCACAATTCAAAAATAGACCTCGAAACTAACCACTTTTACAGCTCATTGGAGACGAATGTACAATAAATGTACAACAGAAAGAAAAAAGAGGGAGAAAAAGAAAGAGTCAACCAACCCAACTTCTCACTCATCTTTTTCTCCGCCTTTTTTGTCCTACTGGGGACCAGCATGTTTCGAAGCCAATCAGACTTCCTTATCAGGGGTAATTTATAGGCAAGCTAAAGTTATGAATAATGAAACTTATATTAATTAAATTCAATTAATACCTGAAAAAGAAATTAAAAATTTAATATCAAATGTTGTGTAGTCATATTTCCTACTCTCTAATTAATAGCAAAAATCTTTGAGACTGAAATGAAATCTACTTTATGATGAAATTTTTTTGCGTTTCCTCAAAAACAAAAGCACCCAAAAAGTTCACAAATCAAAAATAGACATCGAAATTACCCATTTTTGCGGTTCATTATAGACGAATGTACAATGAATGCACAACAAACAGAAAAAAACAAGAAGAAAAAGAAAGAGTCAACCGTACCCACCTCTCACTATTTTTTTTCTCCGTCGTTTTCGTACTGCTGGGGACCGACATGTTTCTAAGCCAATTTGGACTTCCTCATCGGGGTTAATTCATAGGGAAACTACAGTTATTAATAATAAAACCTATATTAATTAGATTCAATTATTAATTGTGAGCAAAAATAAAGAATTTAATATTAAATGTTGTTTAGTGGATTCTTCTATTTTTTTATTGAAATCAAAAATCCTTAAGATCAAAATCGAATATACTTTCTTATGAAAATTTTTTGCGTACCAAGAAAGAACACCCAAAAAGTTCAAAAATCAAAAATTGACTTCGAAACTGTTCACTGTTTTCACTGTTCATTCTTTTCTCCATCTTTTTGTACTACTTGGGACCAACACGTCTCGATACCAATTTAGACTTCCTCAGCAGGTATAGGAAAACAACAGGTACAAATGAAGAAGACCTTATTAGGTTAGATTTTTCTATTTCAAAATATAAAATAATCTGAATTAATTGGTTCTAAATTAACTTACAATATACTCATGGATATTTAAAAAACTAGCCACGGTGATTCTTGACTGACTTTAACTCAAAAGGGTTTGAATATCCCGGTTTTCTTCTGATTGTACTTCCGGCAAGTCCCACAATCAATTTGAGCTCCAAAAAAGTGCCTGAGCCCTGTTTGAGAAAACTCTATTCTTGATTTTTTTACGCAGTTAATCAACATATTTTCATGAAAATATGTTAAAAGTGGAATTTCATTGGCTTCAACCATTCAGTTGAGCATCCAAAAAAGTGTATCAGGAGCTGAATATCTTACGAGAACTAAAGCCCGTCAATATTTTTGAAAAATAGTGAAAAAAGTAGGAAAAAATTACTTTTTTGAAAATATATTTTCTTTTCGTCCAAGGTCCCAAGTGCCTGTACAAGAATTGAAGTTATGAAATTTTCTGTAAAACAAAAAATATAATGTTCTATTTTTTAAAGTTTCGGAGTAATGGCCCTCAGAAGACCATTTCGAGCCAATAATTTTAATAAACAAAAAATTCAGTTTTTGTGAAATAACTCAATTCCTATGCATATCCACGGTTAGCCTCGATTAGGGTCTACCCAAAAGTGCTTGTACATCCAGTTTCTCTCTTGTACGTTTTTTGGGGATGCCCCTCGTTTATTTTAAACTAAGGAAGAAGAAAATCGTACTACGTGTTTTTGAAGAAGACGATTTTTTCACTTTTAACGATTAAAAATCTCATCTTTCTCGAAAATGACGCAAAACATGAATAGCAGATCACAGTTCAAAATAGTTCCCCTGTCTGCAATTTATAAAATTATAACCTTACTAGATGTTTATTTTGTGTATTTTAACAAATTAGAAAAAATATAGAAAAAATCGATAAAAATCGACTAGAATAGCATTTAGTTTAAAGAATTTCAATATTTTATTTTTAAAAACGTTTGAGTTTGGTCCAGTTACAATGTGAAGGGCAGCTTGGGTTTTATCTCTAAAATTTAGGAAACATAATTCGTAACGATTAAAAATCTCATTTTTCTCGAGAACGACGCTAAATATGAATAGCAATTTATAGCTGAAAATTTTTCCACATCCTGAAGTCTATAAAATTGTACCTTACCAGATTTTTATCTTGTAAATATTAACAAATTTTCCCAAAAGTTGATCAAAATCGGCTAAAATAACATTAAGTTTAACGTTAAACTGAATGGTATTTTAGTCGATTTTTTCTACTTTTTTCCTTTTTTTTGAATTTTTTTTTTAAATACACAAAATAAACATCTAGTGAGGGTGCAATTTTAGAGACTACATGAAGGAAAACAACTTTGAACTATAAACTGCTATGAATATTTTGCGCCGTTTTCGAAGAAAATGAAATTTTTAATCGTTAAAAATGGAAAAATCGTTTTTCTCAAAAATGCCGAGTAAAAATTGTTCTAGCCCTAATTACACCAAAATAATTGCCTTCTAAATATGACCCTTTTTCATGAGATATTAAATAACATTAATTTTTCAAATAAAATTTTTCGTTTTTGAATATAACTAATTTCCTGAGCATAGCAAGTAAATGTTGCTAACAAATAAATTAAAGAGGACTCAATCTTATGTCAACAAACATATCTCATTGGGACATGCTTAGGAGATGAGTTATTTTGGAAAACGAGAAATTTTATTCAAAGAAGTAGTGTTACACAAAATTTGTTAAAAAAAGTTACACATTCAGAAAGACATAATTCCGTTGCAATAAGAGCTAGAGCAATGCTTTTTTTAGATCTACTCAAAATTGAGTCTCCTTTAATTAATTTACTAGCTAATCTCTAAACATTTCATAATGTTTCTATACATTTTCAAAGAATTTTACAAGAATTATATTTTGTTTCAAATTTTTGTAAATCATTTCAAATATTAAATCTCACCAAAAACTTCTGCGATACAAAAAATTCCGCCAAGTAAAAAGTTATCAGTATAATCAACATATCTCGTGAAATCAATGATTGCCTAGTAAATCTGAAAGATATCAAAATTTTAAAATGTATTAAATATACAAAATTGCAGAAATTTTGAGAATGTACTGAAAGGGAGATTAAATAAAAACTTGTCTAAATTGTTATTGTTAGAAAGAAAGGAGAAAATCTCGCCAAGTTTTCATTTATTTTCCCTTTCAATACATTTTCTAAATTTCTGTAATTTCAATTATTCAGTACCTCTTAAAATTTAGATATATTTTCTGTTTTTTTTGAGGAAAGATTTTCGCGTTTTTTTTTTACTTAGCGGCAAAATGAAAGAAAGTGCCTTAAAAACTTAAGTGCATGTTTTTGAAAACCTTAAAAAAGTTGCTTCAAAATGAAAATGATAGAAATTTAAGAATTTTCATTTTCAGATAATTCAATTCTTACAATTTCAGGCAAAAGATCCATAACTCAAAATTTTTTGATTTAAAAATGAATTGAGAATTGCAACTTCAACACTTTCAAAATTGAACAATTGCAAATTTTATGCTTTTGGAATTAAGACATAAATTCGTATAAGAATTTCATGTGATGTTAAATGTCGTTTATAACAATTAGATTTGTCGTCACTTAATTTGAAAATGTTGAATTCATTAGCGATTAAACTAGGTGTAACTATAAGCATAAGGTTTTTCAATCAAATGTTTGAATAATATGAAATCAATATTTATACGAAGAAAATAGCTAAATATCTGAACATAATTTTTATAACATATCAGTACTTTTGAAGTACGTACAAATTAGTAAATTCAAGTTTAAAAAATATTTTGTGTATTTAAATAAAAATTGTCCACTCCGAATGACTTGACATGCCTAGACATTCCACCATCCTAATTGAAAATTCTCAATTTTTGGGTACAGTTTGAGAAAATCTTGAAATATAATAACTTGACAAAGTTCAAGGACAATAATTTCGCAAAAAAGAATCATTTCTGATGTGAAAATCGACTAGAGAGAGCCTGTGAAAGAAGGCAGGCAGGAATTATGGTTTCCTCACGGAAGAGAAGGTCTCAGGGTCAAGTCAAGCCTTGAGGAAGCGTGTCAGAATGTTCACGAAAGAGTGCTTCCTGCGCTTTGAACTGGGGACCTAGGGGTCATCCTCAGAGTGTAGGATAATAATAATTGGCTTTGATTCTAACACGACTGCGAAATCTAAGGTCTGCCCTGAACTTAATGCATATTGAGAGCGGAAATGTAACCATTTCGTCCACGAGAACCGGTCAGCAAGTGTCAGAAGGTTATCATCTTTCCGGCTGTTATATCAACCAAGGGTTTACAAGATATTACATGTTATAGGCAAACAAGAAGTTGGTTTGCCTATACAATAGTAGCTTATCCACCAATTTATAGACTTTTACGCCCTTTTTTCGCGCATTGTTTGCTTCTCTGAACTTGAGGCTTTTTGACTGTCTTCGGAAATAGATCATGTTCTGTTGTGAATGGAGTTTGTTTCAGTTGCAATTGTCCGTTTTCGTTTGTAATGAATGCGTGGTTTTTTAGGGTGCCGGGTTTTTTAATTGCTTCAGTGAATCTAGTTTCTAGTTTTTTAGTCATCTCTATGTGATCTTCTTTCAAACTAAAAATAATTACTGTTTCCTTTAAATGATTCTTAACCCATTCGAATAACTCCATCGAAGTTGGGATTGGATTCTGTGCTGAGCGCTGCAAGCAAGCTTTTGCCGCAAGTCTTTTCAAATTTCCACCAATCCCGTCAACTGGATCATTTCATCAGCGGTTGATTGGAAATGTGTTTCCGCAGAAATTCTAAAATCTTTTTTGTATTTAAAAAATTGCTGGAGGCATATTTATTTTCCAAATGCTGCGCAGCTCCGTCTGTCACATAATTAATTTTGTGGACAATGCTGCATTTCTTCTTGAGGTTCTTAGCGATGGGCTTTTGAAATGTATATGCAGCTACAGTGTCATGACTTAAACAATCCGAAATGATTGCCATGCTAAAATGCTTCAGTTCGTTTCCTTCTTTGCAATAAATAACTAATGTAAATATAGCAGCTCGATTATTATTCCAATGAAAAGCTTGTGCAGCATTTTGAATGATGAAAGCGTAACTTTCAGCAAAGTCAAACAAAATTAAGAACTCTCCTTCTTTTGGTATAACTTTGAGGTGCTTGAGAAACAAGCCTTGTTGTTTCGCATAAAATGCGTGAGGCTTCAGGTTTTTGAGTTTAGTGCAGAGTTTTTTTACGAAAGCATCAGTGTCTGCCAATTCGGTCTTCAAAGAGCTTCTATCAGTTTGCTGCCAAACTTGATATGTCACTGTGTCGAAACTATTCACGTCCAATAGATCAATCAGGTACTTTTTATAATTTTCAATGTCAGGACAAGATTCGCATTCGTTAAAATGACAAGCATCAACGGGTTTACTGAACATGATTTCTTCCAGGCAGTTGTGGTACTCTGATAATTGTTTGTCAGTCCCGCTCAGTTAAATGTTTGATATCAATCGCATTTAACATCAACTTTACGTTTTCGTGATAAACGCAGACACAAACATTATAAGTTCCACTTGCTCCAGCTAAAACACAGTACTGTGGTCTCTGTTGTGCGAATTTTAAAAATCCGATCTTCACATTTTAGCGTTGGGTTACAAATCTGGCACATAATTCTGAGAGATTGCACAGAATCAGTCTCTTATGTATTTGCTCACGAGTACCGTATAGTTTTTTGACAGATATGAAATCTTTTTTACCTGGCATCAGTTGACTATTTTCGTCATCTTCGTGGAAGTTTCTCACCAAATTTTCAGTTTCTTCTGCCAATGTTTTCCTTGCTTGGCTTCAGGAAAAGTCAAAACTCCACTTTTGGCAACTGAGTCTTTTGCTTTTCTGGCTTCACGTTCAGATGCATTACACGTTTACTGCTCTTATACACGAGACTAAGTGTAATTCAGAGAAAGGACGAATTCTGTGTAGTGATAATTTGTTTATATAAATATTTTGAACTATTGTTAATTGATGTTAGCCTTTCACAAGCGGCAAAACCTCGAAAAAAATGTTACGGAGGGGCGAGGGGTAAAAAGAGTCGAAAAAACTTTACGTAATTAGTGAACGCTCTCTTAAAAAACACTTTTGTTCCCTAATTTGTTAATAACAACATGCAAAAATTTTCGATACATTAGGAACCGCTGAACTTAATTTTTGAAAGTTTCTGTATCGATGAAAAGTATTTTTTAATGAATCGAACTTGAATGAAACAGCGCCAGTCGGTGTATCGGCTGGACTGGCCGACCTGCCCAAACGCGCAAGGGAGGGTTTCACTCGGATATTTTCACATAACCGCATAAGTTTTGTCAGTTTATTCATAAAAATTGAAGAACTGAAAACAATAGATTTTATAAAATGAAAGGACATGAAAAATCCTTCAGAAATCACTCATACAAAATTCAATTCGCATTTGCAGAAAGAAAGTTATGAGCATTTGGAAATACCCCTTTTGGCCGGGGAATGAAAATTTCACCCCCTGTAGTTCGGAGAGGGATAGTGGTAAAAGTCTATAAATTGGTGGGTAAACTACTATCGTATAGGCAAACAAGCTCAAAAAATTTTGAGGCAATCGGAAGAAATGACTTTTAAATTTGGGGCAGTTCAGAAATAATGCCCCATATATCGTATGTAACCCCAATTTTTCTAACATTCATTTCAAGATACTTAATCTTTTGCAAAATAAGGTAGAAGAACCGTATTAAATCAATTGTAATCTCGTACATTGATTTTGTTCTGATTATTACCTTTACTATTAATTTGAACAATTCAGTTATGCATATGCTTGTTAATAAAAGTAATAGGATAATGGTTGAGCAAAAGAATCTGTTTGCATAATTCAATATTCGTTTGATGGAATTTAGGATAAGATAATTTAAGAGCTCTATCAATTAAATTCTTTACAACTCCTATTTTGTTTTGAATAGAATGATTAGAATTAAAATTTAGTGTCCTTCCTTAAGAAATAGTTTTTCTGTGCCAACCGGTAATAATATAATTTTTATCAGTTTTTATTAAGGTCAAATCAAGAAAATTCAATCCACCTTCTGTTTCAATATCAACAGTAAACTGTAATCTTGGATGTATACTATTAAATACATTGAGTAGATTATCTACATTTTGTGCATGTACACTAGAGCTCCCATATAAGCCCATTCGAATTAAGAATTCCTAGAACTGCTGGCCAACTGCTGGCCCACGCAATTTCTCAGCTCGCGTTCGGAGATTGCGTAATTAATAATAATAAATAATAATAATAGTAATTAATAATTAGAAAATGGTTTACACGTCCCTGACTGTTTACGTTTCGAGGGAGCCGGTTTAGGACCAAGGCCAGTGCGAAGCAATTCCCGAAACTGTTCTTATATGGAAGCTCTAGTGTAAAGACAATACAGAATCATCCAAATGTCTTGCATAAAAGTCCACTTAAAAATGAATTCTGTTCAAAACTTCATTTTCCAAATCTTCCGTCACAATTTCGGCAATAATTGGGGACAAGACTGAGCTTATCGGAGTTCCAAATTTTTGTTTATAGAAAGCACCATTGAATTTGAAATATTGGAATTGACAACATATTCAATAGCATCAAGAACTTGTTTTTTTACAATTCTAGTGTGAAGTTTGATCGTATCCCATCTATTTTCAATATGAAGTTTAACTCTTTCATATAGAATGTTAGGAAACATGGCTATTACGTCACAGGAGACAAAAATGTGATTTGTTGGTATTTGAACATTCTCAATTAATTTTGGAAAGGTAGCAATGTTTTTAATTGATCTTGCTGAAAGGGTAACTAATTCTTTAATAATTTTACTGAGAAGTTCTTCTAATTTTCTCGTGGGTGAACCTATTGTCGAAATAACCCCTAAAGTTTCATTGAAAAAAAATTCCTTCCTCACCCGCATCCATTTTTTACATGAAAATGATGAAAAATCTCACAATTCTCTTCATTTTTTGAAAAAAAAAAAATATTTTTGAGGCCCAAACTGATAGGAAAACTTGTATACGGCAACTGAATTCGTAACTGTGTAGTGTATATCCCGTGATAAAATTTCTTATGTTCCCACAGTGGATTCAAAGTTGAAATAAATGATAAAAACTGGAATTTTCGCAATTTTCTAACAGCTGTCGCATATTTTTCGACTCCCTGTTGATCAAAAATTTAATGTATATGACTTTGCACGTACTTTGCATTTCCTTGAACCAAAATTAAACAAAATATATTTGAGTTATCAGCAATTAAAGAAACATATTTTCTTATTTACTTTCAAACTTGAACTATACTGCATTTGTTAAAAGCGACTTTGAATCGATTGATTTTGAATCGATTGTTCGTTGATTTGTTTAATGTTTACTTTGACACGGATAGCGATTGAAGATAACCCTATGTGTTTCTTCTGTTGACATTTTGTCTCGTTTCCTTACCTTTTGAAAGAAATTAAAGTTTTTTGTGATTTCGTATGAGTATCGTGTTAAGTTTCGAAAAATGGCTCAAATGAGCTTCAGAAAATGCAAGATTCTCAGAGTTTGCTGTGATTTAAATCACAGGAAGTTACCAACTCACTTGTTAATTATTAGATATTATTATTTAGAATATGAGACGATGTTTCATAAATTTGGAAAACATCCATCTGCTTCAACTATTCTCAATTTAGCATGTAAGAATGTTAATAATATTTGGAACAGTGTTTCTATTCCCATCGTTACTGATAAAAGAATTATGCAGATAAGCCAGAAAGATCTCGACGAACTCAATAATTCAAAGAGGTCACATAACAGGGACAAAAGTAAACCGAGCTTCAAAAATAAGTTGAAGCTATTCCTACAACAAAAGGATAGTCTCCTTGATATATGGACTTGCCAGTGCAAAGATGATTGCAGTTGTGCAGACCAAATTTCTGAATGTGTCAGAGCTTTTCTTGTAAATCAGCCATCTTGTAGGACGATGAAATTAACATTTGATTCTACACTTTCCAGTGTAACAGAGAATCATGAGGACCGACTAAAGCGTATAGGTGAAACGGTAAGAGGTGAAGACGAAATTAATATCAAGTAACAGAAAGTGGAAGCCGAAGAAAACGCTGATATGAGTGAAGTTGCGGAACACGAGAATTTGACTGAGGATGAAGAAGAAGACGATGATGTAGAAAAATGGGTCCTCCCTCGAAGCAAATTACCAACTGGGCAAACAATAATAAAGTGTCCGATGTTTTCTCAACTTTGCGATAGATATGCCATAGGAGATAAATCTGCTGCAGCATTGGCTTCCGCAATCCTACATGACGTAAGTAAATATGTTCCTGAAGTAGCAGGATTGGTTTTTGACAAGAGTAAAATATCTCGCGAAAGAAAAAAGCTCGTGGAGAATTGCAAAAAGATCAACTTTCATTAGCTTCAGGAATTGAAGCTCTTTACTTCTATGTTAAAAAGGATTTCACAAAAGTATTGGAAGAAATAAATGACGGACGATCACATCAAATAATGGAACGACAAGAGCACACTTCTCTTATTCAGGAGCCTGGGAGTTCGTATTTGGGACATGCATCATCGAAATCTACGTCAGTTGAAAGTGTTTCGAATGCCATTTTAGAATTTTTCGCTGAAAAAGAAATTGATCTCTCAAGTTTAGAGTGTGTGGGATGTGATGGTTGACCTACGAATACAGGCAAGCATTTGGGCATCATTCGAAGGCCAGAAGTGACCCTAGGAAGATCATTGCAATGGGTTATTTGCAGGCTTCACGGCAACGAGCTACCATTGAAACACGTGTTTACAAAACTTGATAGTAAAACTAGTGGACCAAACAAATTCTCAGGACCAATTGGTAAGTCTCCACAATTTTGTGAAAAGCTTGCCGTACTTTACTTTGATGCCATCGAAAGTTCAGACGTGCCAATAGTTAACACCAATGATTTAAGTTCTGATCAAAGGTACCTTCTGGACATATGGAAAGCTGTTAGCACAGGAGAGTTTTCTGAAGACCTCGTTCAAAGAAATCCTGGGAACTTGTCACATGCCAAATGGCTGACACTAGCCAGTCGATCTCTTCGAAAGAATGTAGCGACAGAACATCCGTCTTTCGAATTAAGACTTCTAGTCAAATTTATCATGCGTGTCTATGAACCTATGTGGTTTGAGATCAACTGTCAGCTAAGCCTCAAAGATGCTCCCAAACATATCTGGAAAAGTGTTATTCGAACCAGGTACCTTGAACATAATCTCAGCAAGGTAGTAGACAAAGTGATTCAAAATAATGCATACTTCGCTCATCCGGAAAATCTACTTCTTAGTATGCTATGTGAAGAGAGGCTTAAAGTTCGCTAGTTGGCTGTGTCTCGCATCATGACGGCAAGACAGTCTCCCAATGAAGGAGTGAGAAAATTCGTAATTCCTCCATTGAATTTCCTAGCCAAAGACTACATTGATCTTATTGATTGGCAGTCTATTGAAATAACTGAGCCATCATTAATTAGATCAATGTCGAACGACGACCTGCTAAAGTTCACAACGAAGGATTTTGCTGATCTGCTTCATCGAGATGCTTTCCATCTTCCATGTCACACTCAAGCTGTGGTAAGGTGTGTGAAAGATGTCACCGCCGCATCATCCTAAGTGTGCTCCTCCGATGCTAGAGATGGTTTTATCAGATCGCGTTTTTAGAGTCGAAAAAATTTGCCTATTTTTGAAACTAAGGCTCAGTTCAAGCTAGATTCCAATTCCTGAACACATGGTGAGGAAGAATTTTTTTTACTCAAGGAAACTTTAGGGGAGTTCTTTTGAACCCAAATGACAACTTTTCTACCCCCTTCCAATTATAAATTTAAAAAAAAGTTTTATTAACTGCGCCCTATTGTACATTTGTCTCTAATGAGCCAAAAAAGCAGGTAGTCTCAAAGTTTATTTTTGAACTGTGAACATTTTGGGTGTTCTTTTTTAGTACACAAAAAATTTTCAAAGAAAATAGATTTTATCTCGGTCTTTGAGAAATTATAAAAGAGCGACATTAGGCAGTTTACCAAAAGATATCAATTTTACTTAAATATAGTTCAAAAATTTAAGGAAGTTAGCAATTTCTAAGAAGTGCGTTATTGGTTTAAACTATTGACTTTTTCTTTTCTGAAAAATGGAATAATCTGAATTGATTGGTTCTAAATCAACCCACAATTTTTTTCATTTATTGTAATTTTTAGTTCTTTTCTTCTGATGAAGAAAGTTTTTGACATGAAGTCGTTTGTTGATCCTCAGGGGAAAATTTGGCACAGTTTACCGATGCATGGAAAAGAAAAGTGGATTGGCGCTGGCGGCCAAGGTGGTGAATACCACGAGGAAAGAAGACAAACGTTCTGTAGAACGAGAGGTCGAAATCATGAGAAGGTTACAGCATCCTCGTTTGATTCAACTTTACGATGCTATCGAAACTGGAAAACAAATCTACGTCATTTTAGAACTGTAAGATTTAAAAAAATTATTTATTTACTTATTTAAACAGGGCATCTACTCACCTGGAAAACCTGGAAAATCTGGAAAAGCCTGGGAATGTCAGGGATTTTTTTCAGGTCAGGGAATTTTTTCGAACCTGCTGAAATTTTTTAAAAAATTGTGATATAAAACTAAATAACAAAGATTTGTTATCTGTGAAAGTAACTTCTATTGTACTGGATTCATACTGATTTAAATCAAACTTCTTTTTATCATATTCACTATTCTCAGTAAAATATATTTTATTCAAAGTATTAACATGTTGAATATGTACTGAATTTCAAGTATGAAGATAAAATAAAAATTTGTTTCAATTATTATTTAAATTCCTTTACTTTAGAAACAAATTAAAGAAATGATTCATTATGTTTCCAGTATTATTAATTCATTTAATTATTCGATGGAGATAATTATTAAATTTAAGTATATCCTTTAATAGTTTGTCAAAACTCCCTAAATTAAGAACATTAATTTAATTTTTCAATTGAAAAGATGAATTTTTAACTCAAAGGATAAATCTTCTACCAAAACGAAACAAAAAACAAATTTCCAACAAAGCAGTTCCTCTTTCAGCCAGAATGTTGAATTCTTAACCCGAAAATATGAATTTTCAACAAAAAAGTTAATTTTCAACCAAATAGTTGAATTTTCTACTAAAATATTCAAACCCTCAACCAAACCAGGTTAATTTTCTACCAAAAAATCGCATTTTGAACCAGTAAGATTAAATTTCTACCAAAAGAGATGAAAATTTGAACCAGAGACGAATTTTCAGCCAAGAAAGATTTTTCAGTCAAGGAAGAAAAAATATTTCAACCAAATTGTTTTACTCTCAAGTCAAAAAGTACGATTGTTCTACAAAACAGTTGAATTTTGAACCCGAATATATGAATCTTTTAAAAAAGTTATTTTTCAACAAAATAGTTGAATTCTCTACCAAATCAGAATAATTTTCAATCAAACAGTTACATTTTTAACCAAAAAGGATGAAATTTCTATCAAAAAGAATTGAATTTTCAATCGGAAAACATAAATTTTCAACAAAAAAAAGTTAATTTTAAACCAAATACTTAAATTTTCAACCAAATAGATGAATTTTTAATAAAAAAGTTAATAATTTTTTAACCAAAAAGAAGAATTTTCAAAGAAAGAGTTGAATTTTCAACCCAAAAATATGAATTTACATAAAAAAAAATTAATTTTTGACCAAATAGTTAAATTTTCTACCAAACTGTTGAAATTTCAAAACAGAAATACGAATTTTCAATAAGAGTTGAATTTTCAACCAACCAAGATTTTTCAGTCAAGAAAGGAAAAATTTCAAACAAATTGTTGAATATTCAAGCCAAAAAGACGAAATTTCTCCAAAACAGTTGAATTTTTATCCGAAAATGTAAATTTTCAACAAAATGTTAATCTTTAAACCAATTGTTAAATTATGTACCAAAATATTTTAATAAAACAGGTTAATTTTCTACCAAAAAGATGTCCTTTTAAACCAAAAAACGAATTTTCAACGAAAATAGTTGAATCCTTAACCAAAATAGCTTAATTTTCTACCAAGAAGGCTTATTATTATCCAAAAAAGATAAAATTTCTACCGAAAGAAATGCTTTTTGTAATTAAAAAGACGAATTTTCAACAAGTGTGAATTTTCAATCAAGAAAGATCTCTCAGTCAAGAAAGAAAAAATATTTCAACCAAATTGTTGAATTTTCAAGTTAAAAAGGGGGAATTTCTGCAAAACAATTGAATTTTCAACCGAAAGATCAAAAGAATCTTCAAGAAAAAGTAATTTTCAATCAAACAGTTGAATTTTCAACCAAACAGTTGCATTTTTAGTCAAAAAAGTGAAATTTCTACCAAAAGAGATACATTTTTAAACCAAAAAGACGATTTTTCAACAAAAGAGTTGAATTTTCTACCCGAAAATATTCACTTTCAACAAAAAAGTTAATTATTTTACCCGACTTAGATATTTACAAGGACTGAAAAATCATTATTTATAATAAACTCGCTAAATTGTATACATATTCCGATATTCTTATGTCAATTATTTAAAATTGAACCATTCACAAGCGGATAATAAATTCAGGTTATTCAAATAATATGCAATGATTTGAATTTGAAAGAAATTAGAGTCGATTGCTTCAAAAAATTTAGTACTTACTACTTAATTGGCTTCTTATTAAGAAAAATTATACATGAAGAGACCTAGAAATATC
>JAUMHM010000072.1:10917047-10929438 GCA_032362435.1 Melikaiella ostensackeni | reverse complement strand
ACGACGATGCAGAATTACTGAAACGTATTATAACAGGTGACGAAACATGGGTTTACGGATATTACGTCGAAACTAAGCCTCAGTCGTCCCAGTGGAGGCATTCTGGCTCGCCATTTCTTTTAATAAACGAAAATCGCCCAGCTCATAAAAATATGTCTAACCTTAGCGGCTGCCACAGACAAAGTAAACAATGAATACAGCTGAACATTTTATCATACTTCAGAGGCATGTATATCAACATAATAAAAAAAAAATTAACAATAGGACTCTCCAAACCCGCGAAATTTAAAAATTCCCGTTATTTTCTGAACACACCTCGTATATCGATGTATTTCGATGTATACAATAAAAAGGTATGCCTATGAAAATGTATGCGTAACTGAGTTAACACCTATTCATCGTGAGTTGTATATAAATGGTATAAGAATTCGTAACAGCAAAGATACATTTTTCAAATTCTAAATAGCTTCAATTCTTTTCAATTTCTGAACAATGAAAGTTATTTCAAGTTATTTTAGATATAATTTTCATCAATTTTTACAAAATTTGTTCTACTCAAGAAAAAACAGGTATCAACTTGATTATGGTTGGCAGTGTACATGATTAATAGTGATTAAACTTTATTTGTTTGTTTGTTGTTGCGCATTTTACCATCTTCATAAAATGTTGAGGTACATTTTGTATATAGCAATAAAGCTAAAGGAATAATCAATTATTCAGTTATACAGAGCTTGAAAGCAATTTGATTCAAAAGTCTTTTATCATTCACAACCATGCGATTCTTAATTCTCGTATTTCTTTGCTACTTTGTTTAGAGTAGTGAATGCAAATTATAAACAACATAGCTAAGATTAGTGAAAGCTATGAGTGAGAATAACGATTTTTTATTCAATGCATAGTATTTGATGTTTCGAAAAATCAATCTATACTAAATTTAGAGATATTTTTAGTTGCAGAATCAAAATTTGATGTGAAAATAAAAACTCAAAAAGTTTTGAAGCAGTTTGCCCTTAATTCTTCAACTTAAAACAAATTTTTTAACGCGACAATAATTCAAATTGAGTCATTTTTTAAGGAAATGAAAGGTGAAAACTGATTTAAACCTATTTGAGTTTTTATTAATTAAAAATAAACATTATTTTCTTATTCTGGTTCCAAAAACAGCCTATACTCCTTTCTTGTCGACTACATTATGTAATTTTTGTAGGATTAATCTCTCTACTTGAACTTTTTTGCTCATAAATGGACAAACACTGAAATAAGATGACTTTTCAGTGTGTTCATTCTATCAAACACCTACTTTTTACCATTTTGAAACTAATAATTTTATATAACAATTTGCATGTGTTTTTATGTCATGCTCTGTTTCTGGTAAATGTATGATACTTGTCCAATTCATTCGTCAAATATTATAAAGGTTTCATAAAATTAATAATTTTAATAATAATAATAATAAATAATAATAAATAATAATAATAATTTTCTGCAACACTTCTTTAGCTTTAGCGCTTGTTTCAAGCTCAATTCTTTCATATTTTACGATAATTTTGTTTTACAGGCCAGTGCGTAGATGTATGCAATGTATTGGTCTACAGCTATAAAATAAAATAATCTGTATTCTACAAATGAGAAAGATCCGATCAAAAAACCAACAACATCTTTGGATTCGTCTCCGAAATATCTGAATGCACCTTTTTTCAAATCATTTTTTAAATAACTGCATCATTTTTCAAGGTTCTGCAATTGTTATAAACAAACGAGGGGTCCGATTTTTTTTCAAACAATTCTTTAAACAATTAGGGGTTGTTCATATATTACGTAATACATTTTTTTTAAATGTATTTAGTTGTGTCCTTTTTAATTTCACAGCAATTTCATTCTCGTCTTTATTTAAGCAAAAGAAAAATTCGTTACGTAGTATACGAACGATCCCTTACATCATTTTTTAGTAATTTCAAACTTTGCAGAACATTATAAATAAACTAAGTGTCCGATCAAAAAACCGAAAACACCTTTGGATTCGGCTCCGAAATATCTGAATGCACTTTTTTTTAAAACCACTTTTTAAACAATTGAATTATTTTTTCAAGTTCTTAAACTTTTATAAACGAATATTACCCACCAAAATATTACGTGTGAAAAAATTCCGCCAAGTGCATGACTATTAATAGTTTATCTATTTATATTAAAGGTAATCAAGGTTGTGAAGTCGAAAAAATTAAGCCAAGTACCAATTATAGAAAATTTATAAATAGAAGTGTTTTTTAATAAAAGGAATTGATTCAATGAATTAGTATAAATAATTTTTTTGTTTGATAGAAAAAATAAATTGATTGTGTAGAGGAATAAACAAAACATTTGGCAGGCCTGTAATATAAGAATTCATTATTATTATTATTATTATTATTATTATTATTGTTGTTAGGTTGGCACACTTATGTCTATTATTTGAAACAAAAATAGGCCCAACAAATTTTTTTTATTCCTTCACACCATTAATCTATTTTTCTTATCAAACAAACAAATTATTTAATGTACTAATCCACTGAACTAATTCCTTTTACTAAAAAACACTTCTACTTATAAATTTTCTACTATTGTTACTTGCTGTTATTTTTTGATTTCACAACTTTGATTACCTTTAACATAAATAAATAAACTATTAATAGTCATGTATTTCGCGGATTTTTTTCACTCGTAGTGTTTTTGGTGGGATTTGATTCATTTTTTCCGCCATAATAAGAAATCCACATACAGTAATAGATTTCTCTAACAATATTGGAATAAAATTGTAATCTAAAGTCGACTTTTTCTAAAGCATTTTTTTTTAGCTTTGGGGTTAACGGATTTCTCCAATTTTCAATTAATATCATTCAAACTTATAGAGTAATGATTGTGAACAAAGTTTTCTCCAAGAATCTGGTAAAAAATTAGTATTAGTCGATGATAGGTTAGTATCTGCATATTTTGGAAATTGTTAATTTTTTCATATTATAAATTCAAAGCTCACTCTGTGGTATGTTAATGGATCACTTTCTTAGTTTCTTCTAGATAAGCGGCATATGTACACCTTATTTACTATATTTATGCAAAGTTTCATCAAAATCCATCGGTTGGTTTTGACTGCATGTGCATCTGCATGTTAGAAATCGTTAAAAAATGAAAATTTTTCGATAAAAATCAATGTATTTCTAATTAACTACAAACTACTTTTAGAATCTGATGATATCTTTCTAAAAAAAAAGTTTGAGTTCATTCGGTAAAAGCGTGTAAGCTGTACCTTGGTCAACAAATATGATTGTCAAAGATTTATAATCATTGGAATAAAATTATAGCCTGTAGACGACTTTTTGTTAAATGACTTTTTTTAAAAATTCGATTACAGCTCATTCTTCAATTTCCAATTAATATCTTCCAAAAATATAGAATTTTCCTACTTTCGTGAGTTCTATATACCCACCAAGCTCTGTCAAGATATCTCATTAATTGACTGAGATATTCCACTTTTAGTGTTCAAAATAATTTATGTTACAGATAATGAATCCCGATATCGATTTTTTTTTTCGTATTAAGTCCTTCATGGCAGATTTTTTCCCCCGTATGGGTATTCAGAATCCTTTTCTACTTTTTTTAGTACTTGGCGGCAATTCGCTATCGCGAATCTTGATAATTCCGCACCAACTTTGAGTATATAATCAAAATCAACCTGTAAATACCTCCTAGAGACTTTTTATCATTTTGAAAAACCAATTGCTCAAGCAAATAAATTGTTATTAACACTTTATTAACTTTTTAAAGCAATTTCCAAACATGTGCAAACATACGATGGTATAACAGATCCGTTAACAACAAAAGTGTCTTCTCTAAAGTTTTAATGTAACAAAACAATGTTGTTAACAATTTTTCTACCTCAATCATCCTAAGCGTATTTGTACGGCGCCTGAGATATATGAATTTTAAAACTTTTGTGAAGCATTATAAACGATCTAAGTGTCCGATCAAAAAACCGAAAACACCTTTAGATTCGGCTCCGAAATATCTAAATGCGACTTTTTTAAACATATATATTTTGGAGACGAAACCGAGGGTGTTTTCCGTTTTTTAATCGGACCCGCAGTTTGTTTATAATGCTCTACAAAAGTTTTGAAATCCATAGATATAGGAAACTTCAGGGTCGTAATATTTCTTGCAATCGAGAAATGAAAATTTAGTAGGAGTAAATATGTCTATTTTCTTACGAAGCGACATATTGTTCAAAATAAGCAAGTAACAAAGTTGATAAAATACTAATTCATTCAATGGATCATGCTGGGTAAAAAAAGATATATTCATTCAAAGAACAACGCGATTTATAGACAGATGCGTAGTTTAAAATTACTTAGGTTTCTTTCAAATTTGCATTTCCAATACCAATATTGCTATAAGAGGAGCTAATTCAAACTAATCCACATATCAAAAATATGAAAGTCATTACAACTTTCAATTTTTTCACGTCAAGAATATTCTTCCTATTTCATTCATCTCAAAAGTTTTATGTCTTTCTTAGCATATCTGATTTAAGTCATCCATAATTCAATACTCTATTTTCCGACTCTCCACAAAGTTCAAATCTACGAGTCAGCTCAAAATTAAATATTCAACAATCCTTCAAGTTCCTAAAACCAATCTCCAAACTTTATTTAGTTCCGAAAACCTGTCGGAATTCGTCAAATCCTCGCACATTGGTATCGACAGGAATTTGGCTTCGAATCTTCTAGTCCCATGAGATATATTGGCAAGAAAAGAGCTGCCCCTAATTTGCCAGAATCGCACTTCTTATTGACATGTCAAAACGTCTTCAATCTACTATATCCCTTTTAATGATCCAGCCAAGTAACACCCTTTTCGGATGGTCCTTTCTGAAGGAAAATTACTCCACCCAATTGCGAAACTGATGATCCAAGATCATCTGATTGATCCACCAACACATGCCAGCTCAAATCTTCAACCACGCTGATTAAAATGGAAGCAGGATCAAGGTCCAAAGGAAAACAAATCCTAAAACTCGAGACCCCTCTACCTACTCTGAAGCTTTCGAAGCAACCGGGAATCTTGGTACCGCCTACTCGATCTCTGGAGAAGCGAACTAATTAGGCCGGAGCTCGGCTTCTGAATCGGACCGCGGGTGATTCTGGAGTAAGATTTCGGTCGATCATAATAAGCAGTTGAGAGGCGGGGGCAGGGAAGGTGTGATTCCTGAGCGAAGAAACTCCGCTGACAAAAATAGTAGCGTCAGGATCGCATCACGCCTGCGCCTTGGCTATCAGAATAGAGTCTCGAGTCCACAATCCTATTAATAAATCCCCGAAAGGAAAGACGAGGTGGTTGCGGAGTAGGTGGAGGATGATATCGAAGTCTTGGTTCTGCCCAGGGCGAAGAGGCAGATCTTCAGAGCCGCTGTAGCAGTCGCGCGGACTCCACATTCCACCAGAGAAACCCTCGCGGTAGTGTCAAAGGAGCCTCTCACTCGGCTAAGGCCCGAGAAATCCCACTCAAATTCATTAGATTCTTTCACCCTAGACCCAAAGTGTAAGTGTCTCCGATATCTGCGATACTTCGTGCGCGATTGCGACCGATTCGTTCACCAGATCAGTGGATTTTATTAAGCCTAGTGGAATTTACAACTGGGATTGTGGAAGTGAGGAGTGAAGATGTGCTTTCCACCTGTTGTGTGCTTTTGATCAATCCTTGATGAATTAAGTGGAGACCATGCTTGTCTGGCAACTGTCTTATCAAGGGTTAAAGTGCGGCTCAGATGCCTCCATCTGAAGTTGGTTGGGGTTCCTAGATTGTAAGGATGCTTCCTTTTATGAAAGGAAAGTAATCCCTAGTAGCAGAGTCGTTGGGTGCTAGATAGAATTGATGGGCCAAATTGATTCCTAGATAGCACAAAAGTTTTCAGTAGAGTTGCCTAAAGCCTGCGATGCAATGTTCGGAAGCTTGCATCGCAAGGTTTAGGCAAGCTTTCCGCAAATAAGAAAATGTCCGCCATGTGGCAAAATTACGAAGCAAGATTGAGGGAACATTATCTGGCAATGTTTAACTTGATCCATTGCGCAGTAGTTTTCTATGGCACCTGGACTGCGCAGTAGATTTGTTCTATTCTCCCAGAATGTTGCCTTATGTGTGTACAACAGTGTAAAAATATAGCACTTAAAAAAAATGGAATTAAAACTTTCCGAGCAACCTTTCCGCAATGTTCCCTGAGTATTGCAGGCAGGCTTTCAGGAAGCTTCCTATGGCAATGTTGTCACATGGCGGACATTTTCTTACTTGCAGGAAGCTTGCCTGAACCTTGTCATGCAAGCTTCCAAACCTTGCATCGCAATGTTTAAGCAAGCTTGCTGCAAACTCTTGTGCTATCTGAGTTTCAGTTTTGAGAAAAAGATTGCTACTAGGGATTATACCTAGATTAGAAACTTAGATCCCACAAGCAATTTCAAAGGGAAGGTAAGTAATCTGCTCTTTGGACCTTTCATCTAATAGTGCTCTTGAAACTGATGGTAATTCCTCAACTTAGTCATGTAATATTCAAACATCTGATTCCACTACATCTGATGAATCCTGAGCAACTGTCACTCAAAGAAGAAGCCATCACCTTCAAATAATCTAACCATCCATCCAGAAGCATTCTGGTCTATCAACTGATGGTTCTCTATAAATGGGTCATCTGCAGATTTGGTACCTTCTGAAGTTAAATCTAGATTTACTTACACGACCCATGGTCCTTTTCCTTAAAGAAAATATAGCTTTACTGTAGGACCAGCAGTAGAAAGATTATAAACTTCTTCCTGGTCAGTTTCTTCTTTAATAAAAACAATGCGGGACAATATGTTCATTTTGTCCTACAATAAATCTATATTTCCTTTAAAGGGGAGAATATGGACCATGTGTTTTCCTCTCTTTAGAGAAACTTAGGAGAATAATTAAAAGCAGCTTTTCTAAGAGATGGTTTTATCTTACCGGATGTTTCCTTGATCATGCAGGCTGTTCCCTTTCGAATGATTTAACATCTAATGTGTTGGGAACATTATACATATTTAAAGCCTCCTGACTTAAGTATCTGATGGAGGGAACACGAAAAGAATCATCTGTATTAAGTAGGTTAGAGAATATCTCTAAAACACTTTAATGATATCCTTAGGACCTGCATCCTCATGCTCATCATATGGACATTAAGTCAGTCCCTTTCAAGATCTTTCAAAGATGTCCAAAATTTCCAAACCAACCGGGTACTAATGATTCTCCACATGCTGATGGCTCTCTCCAACCTAATACTATCAATTGCTGATCCCACTACTCTGCTTCTTTAGCTCTCCATTACTCCTTAGCCAGTTCTTCATCCGATGAATCATCATCAAGAATTCTTGATACCCATTCAAAGAACCACCTACATACTTGTTTTCTAGAAGTGGGAACCTAAAAAGAAAAACATCTAATTTAGGTCAAGCTATTCCAGAACCAGAAACCTTTTCTGAAAGTCTCAGATCTTTCAAAGAGTCACTACTCCTAATTACTAATCCCATTTCAAAACCTACTAAACTTGAAAACCTTCTAAAAGTGGTTCTCTCGATAATCAGATAATATCCCAACAAGGATGCGACCAAGGATGTTTTCATCATTTCTAGGAAAATCTTATAGACCCATAAAAAGCTTCAGATGCTCCTTTGCAGTGTTCGTTAAAGCCTTTCAGCGTGGGAAGAGAGTTCTAAATCGAATTACTTTCAGATTCCTGAGGGACCATAGTCCCTTATACTCCAGGTTGATTTCGCATTCCTTTTCTCGATTTTCTTTTAACGAGAACTCAGGGACGGCACAACGGAACGAGTCGGGGCGAGCCACGATAGAATCGGCCGGGTCTAAAATTAGGGATATGGAAGCGTGAAGAGTGAGAAGGGGTCGGCTCCTTATAGAGCTTGCAACGTCGACTCTTCGGCCAGGGTTAGCAAACTGTTTCTCCGCTCGGATATCAGATTACGTTTCGGTGCATTTTGCTTTATTTCTTTTCCTCGAGGTATGTCTATAGAGTCTTCCAATTTTTAGAAAATTCTTTTGAATGACGTTCTCACTGATCCTGGCCTCCTAGGGTCTCCTGAATCAACAAGAGGCGTGAGAGTCTGAAAGAGGATTAGGGTTAATGATCTACCCTTGTAATTAAAAGCGACAACCCCCACTCTCCTTGATTTAGATTTTGGTGAACGACTCGGTACCAATTGGATTTCAGTGGTAGCAATTCTACAGATTTTTGCAATTGTCTTCTCTTGTGTTGCAGCACCTAAATACCTTCAAAGATGTCTGACGACGAGGAACAATACTCGTGAGTATAATTTTGTTTAAAAATTGGTTTATTACGTTGGGAATTTCCAGTTTAGAGTAGGTAGGAATTCATCTTGGAGAACCATGTGGTAACATCTGGGAAAGGAATTTCGTTTGAGGTTCCATCTTGGAACTGCTATTAATAGTATTATTTTGTTTTTGACCTTTTAGCTTTTCGATCAAATAGTATTGTTGATTTCTGTTTAAGAATCTGAAATTCCAGTCACAAGATGATTCCTACTTTTGGCAAACTTAGGCTTATTACAATAATGGCAATTTATTTTATAAGAGCAAGAAATGGAATTTTGCCAAATGTAACGATGATTTTAGGATGTTATCGGGATCTTTTCCTCAGATAAACTCGACGTTTCCAACAGTAATTTTCTTTTATGAATAATTTCAATTAATTTTTCAATAGCATTCAAAGAATAAATAAAGAATTGAAACCCAATTTAAAAATCTAGAATCAGAATTTCAGGTCTACCATCTTTGCAAGGTTGCAACAAATTTTTCTGCTCTTCTTTTCGTAAGGATTCAAATGAATAATGAAGGAATTTCGATTTTCTATGAATGATCCAATAAAGGTATTTCAAGTAAATCAGAAAAATTGTTCCCGATTCTGTATGCATCCAGTGTACTAAAAGTGAACTTTGACCTTACCTGAATATAAAAAATGGCTTTGACCCAAATTGTTTTCATGGAAAAATTCATTTATCTTTGTTACACCCATCATCATATTGTTATACGTTCTTTTAACTGTTTATTTCCCTGAGAATCATGTTTAATATTCTGGTTTATCCTCATTTTGAATTTGTTGAATTTTGTACTCTCCTAGATTTTTTATGTTTCATGTCCCCTGAATGAAATTTTGTTAGAAATTGAAAGTATCTGATTTCTGTTCTTATTGGAAAATTTTATTCCCTGTGTCTCGAATATAATTTTAGATTATGCAATTGTAAAATAGGCATGTTTAAGAAATGACTAACACTTGTTTTGTTCCTTTCTGTTTACAGCAGCGAGGAGGAAGTCGAGGAAGTGTAAGTGTTTCCTAAATTTAAATGTAATTTACCCCAGTATTTTAACTAGAAAAAAGTTATTTATATAATTTTTGAAATAAAAGGTGTTTGGACTTTTGCAAAATGTAAATGCGGGTTTTGAGCAAAAATAAAACATGGATTCAAGTATCTGTGAAATGAATAATATTGAACATATTTTTACCAGTTTTTACCGTGAGATTCTTAATTTGATACAATAGAGAAATTTCAAAGGAATTAAACATTTTTGTGAAGTTGAGAAATGTCCAACGAATAAATAATATTCATAATTTTCATTGATTATACTTATTTAACATTTACTTTCGGATTATCGTTGGCGACTTTTCATTTATCAATATTCAATTTTCGTTTTTTAAATTTCATTTCTGCCATATTTGAATAACAAAACTGCATATTGAAACTTGAAAAAAGAATATTGATCATTTACACGTGAAGATTTAAAATTGATAACTGAAAAGTGCCTATTAAGACCTTGAAAATGAAAATTCAGAAGTAGAGAATGAATAATGAAAATGGAAGATTGAAAAGTAACTGCTTGCAATTGAAAATGAAAGTTGAAAGAAAAAGAAAGCGAATAACGAAATTGAAAGGTGAAATGTGTGAATGAAATTTAAGAAATGAAAATTGGAACACAAAAAATAAAAAGTGCAAGAAATTCAATTTTTGGTTTTCAATTTTCTCTGTTCACTCATAATTTTTGTCGATTTATTTTTGATTTTTAATTTTCAAGTTTTATTATTGACAAGCTTTGCTCATTATTTTCCATTTTCGGTTGTTAATTTTTCATTTTTTGAAAAATTTTGACTCTAAGATGAATATCGTTGATTAAATGGAAATTGATGAAGATAAAAAATGAAATTTGAAAATTAAAAATTAATAATTGACATATCAAGATCAAAAAGAGGCGCATGAATATTCCCCAAATTCTATTCTCCCTAATATTTATTTTACGTAAAAAAATTTAACCGAATAGCAATTTTCTATAACTTTTGTTTATCCTAATGTCCAATTTAGCTAATTTTTATTTTTCCGCATTACTTCTTGCGCTGATTTTTATTTTTGCGAATTACCATTCGTCATAATTTTTATATTTCCAAATTACCACTTGACATAATTTTTATTTTACCGAATTATAATTTGATATAATTTTTTTTTCGAACTATCATTTGTCATAATTTTTATTTTTCCGAATCATCATTTGGCATCGAAGCTGCATGTAACATAAATTTCATTCTTCTTAAAATGGCGTCCGGCATTCTTATTAGCTGATTTGAATTTCGCGGCATTATTCAGCCAATCATAATGCCGGGCTCCATTTTAAGAAGAATGAAATTTATGTTACATGCAGTTTCGAAAACATGAGGATTATGTCATATAGCGTTTCGTTCAAATGGATTTTAGGTTATGTGCTTATTCGGAAGAATAAAAATTATACCACATAGTGTTTAGGAAAAATAAAAATTATGTTAAATAGCAATTCGGTATCATAAAAATTATGTCAAACTATAATTTGTTAAAATAAAAATTATGTTAAATGGTAATTCGGAAATATAAAAATTATGACAAATGATAATTCGGAAAAATAAAAATTATGAAAAATGGTAGTTCCGCAAAACAAGAATTATGTTAAATAGTTATTCGGTATATGGCAAATTATTTTAAATTATAATTCGGTAAAATAAAAATTATGTCAAATGAAAATTCGGAAATGTAAAATCAACGACGAATGGTCATTCCGTAAATTAAAGATTAGCACAAAAATTAATTCGAAACAATAAAAATGAGGTAAATTGACTATTATGATAAATAAAATCTATAAAGAATTGCTATTCGGTTAAATGATTTTAGGTATAATAAATATTAGGGAAAATAGAATTTGGGAAATAGTCATACGCCTCGATCAAAAAGACTATCTGAAAAATGAATATTGAAATTTGGTAAAATTTGAGTACAAACCAAACAATAAAAATTGAAAGAAAAAATATGAAAAGAGAAAGAAATCCAATTTCCGGTTTCCAATCTCATTCTTCACATTTTAATTTTAATTTTTCAACACTAAGTCTTCATTTCAAAGTAATAAATTATTACTTTTGCTTTTCAAATTGAAAATTCTATTTTTTTTAAAGTTTCATTGAAAAGTAAAAAGTGAAATTTATGAAATGAGCAAATAAACTACAAGAAAAAAAAACATGAAAATCGAAATAAATATTCCTAATGAAAAAAATTCTAGTTAAACGAGGGGTAAAAATAACCAATTTTCCACACCTTCTAACACTTTTCTCACATTTTTGATTGCAGGAAGTAAGTTCCAGACACATCCACTGAATTAAAGGCATCAGGCCACCCACATCGAGGATTGTTTCTTTTTATATTTTGCTAAACAGTAGATTAGCGTGTTTACCTCGACCGGGCGTAAATTTAGTAAATTTAGATATTTTTCCATCTTCTGTTAAAATTCTAAATTTCTAAAATTTAATAATTACAGAAACGTATTCTCAGTTTTCAAAATAATAACATAAATACCAATTTTCTTGACTCATCTATTAAAATATACATTTTTCTCAATTTCTCTCTATTATCGAGCTTGAATTTTTTTTTTGAACTTTAACCTTTTCTGCGAGTTTAACCGTGGATGGAAAAATCAATCCTTGGCGAAGTGTATTGAACTGCGTGCGTTGCAACCCTTTCGCGATAGCATCGGTAGCGCTGAATAATTTTTGTTACCTCCCTTCTCTCAGAATGTTTTCCGCCACCGAAAAAATCCAATTCTAAAAAATTTAAGAACTTTAAAAAAAGAAGTAATCTCATCTTTAGAAAAGCAAGTCATATTCAAATATAAATTGGAGAATTTTTGGCTAAGGAAAGCACTCTCTTCTTTTTCATCTCGATTTTCGCAATCGGTCCATTCCCCCCTGCCCATCGTGTGTGAATTTTGGATTTTTTGGAACGACACATTCAGAAAATGACAAAATTACGTAATT
>JAUMHM010000072.1:10906203-10917038 GCA_032362435.1 Melikaiella ostensackeni | reverse complement strand
TTCCGATCAGCACACGGCCCGACGTGTTATAACAGTAACTATCTCACGAAATGCCGGTCGGTTTAAAATTAGAGCGTGTTTTCTTCACAAAAATAGAGCGGCCGGATGGCGCTGTGCTTTACCTACTGAGCCACGAATTTAGTAACGCAATGTGAGAACAGCCACAAAAAATATCACCGATACAAGTCATCATGACGACCACTCAGGGGCTTTGTATTTTTGTCTTGAGACAAAAAGACAAATGACAAATATTTGAAATGCTCCCAACCAGCGGCGGACTGGGCGCCTGGGGCGCGGGTGGAAATAGGGTCTCAATACACGAGAACTGATTAACAAAAGATAATAAAAAAGCAGTTTCTCTATTTTTCCGTTATTTATCAATGACATTTTACGTTTAGTTCATTCTCAACTAAATTTCGAAGCAAATTTTTCGAACAAAGTACGCTGAGAGGCGCTGCACCAAAGAGGGCGCGGGTGGAAGCCCAGGCCAGTCCGCCGCTGATCCCAACTATTAGAAATCTTACTTTCTTCATCTTACATTCCTCTATTTTTATCACCAGATAAAAATTCTTGTTTTTGCGCTTGACAATATGAAACATCCAGAATCGATTAAAGATCTTCGATATTAGTCACTATATTTCAGGCCTGAAATAACTTTTTTCCATGGGAGGGAGATTTCGTAAACAAAAAAGCTTTTGACTTATATTTAAACGCACTCGGATTTCATTCGAAACTGAGGGGCCGGATTCTATAGCCGCACAGTGGGCAAAGAAACGTCCGTGGACAAATTGATTTTCAGAAGACAATTATTATCCGAATTGTATGTTTTTTTGAAATGAAACCTAATAAGACTCCGGATCGAACCGTCACGGCGGATTTTTGAAATTTTAAATATTTTTTTTGTTTTATATCAAGAATGAGAAAAAATTTGACTTTTGAAGTGGGCTGGTTTTTAACAAATATTTGTATTCATTCAAAAATACCTAGAAAACGTGAAGCAACTATCCAAAAAAAGATTTCCAATAGCAACGCTGATGTTTGAAAATTTATTGAATTTTTTGTGAACAAATAAGTGAAGAAAAATAGTTTCGTGGGAATTGACAGTGATTCGCATCAAATTCAATTAACATAGTCATCAACTTTCGCTAACAAATCATCAATTGTTATCAATCTATAGCAAGAAATCATTGCTCAGTTATTTTAAGTATTCCACAATAAAAACGCAATTTTTAGTTTACAAATACATCAGCCGAGAGAAATTTGTTTATACCATTGTTAATAACAATAGGATAGTATATCGTTATCAAAGTATCTGAACAGAGTTTACAAATTTGTTACTATCAGTTGATTACGCTAAAAGAACGAACTTTAAATGTTGAAAAATAGCCAAATAATGAATTTGTTAATTAAGTTTGTTTAAACAATTATCAAATATTAGCATTTCATAGCAAGAAGTAATTGCTAAACAACTGGCTCTTAAGTCCGTGAAAAAAGTGGAACTTTATTTATAAATACATAACATGATAAAAATTTGTTTAAACAATTGTTGTTTACAATAAAAATTATTTGTTTTCTTCGAAAAATCCTTTAAAATTTATAAGTTAGTTACTTACGGGATATCGCGTCGAAAGAAACAAGTTTGGACGTCCAAAAATAGCCAAATAGTGCATTTGTTATTTAAGATTGCTTAAACAATTATATATTTTTATTGGATGACCAAATATAATACTTGAGTTCCATTTCCAGGTAATGTATGATCGATTTCCTAGAAAAAACTTCATTTATTCCATCATAGATACCTGATATGGATAATTATTTATAAAACTTGCTTATAAAAATAATTTTTGTTATTAAATGGAAAAACTTTTTTTTCTTCAAAATTTTCCATGACAGTTCGATGCAGAATTTTATAAGGTTTCATTGAAAGAAAAGTTCAATTACAGTTTAATGAATTCGTAAGAGGTCTGTGAGACGCGGTTTTCAAATTTGACTTTGTTTATATTTATTTATTTAATGCAAAGTGTGGTAAAAAGGGCAGTTTCGCAGTTTTTGTTTTTTTTTCTCTTCAGGAACGATTGCCAAATATCACAAAATGTTCTAAATCCAAGTGGAGTACTCCCAGAATACAAATAATTTGCATTATAATCATCTTAATTGTTATAAGCAAATTAAGTCAACAAATAAACAACGGAGTGGTTTGATGAACGAAAAAATTTTTTGGACTCAAATTGCTGTATTTTATCTCGAGCGCAATATTGGATGGTAAACATGTACGAATTATATGAAATTATTATTGTTATAAACAATTGTCATGAAAAATTAATAGATTCTCAGTTTTCTGCAAATGTCACCCCGTTTTTTAGTTTTATTGCTTAACATGCTAATATAAAACGCAAATTCTCATTATCAGTTGTCAAAATATGTTAAAAATTATTTTCATAAACAAATTGCATAAACAAAAGCAAAATTTCTGTCATTTTCGCGCAGAATCTTTGGTTTTTTCACGCGAGTCTGCCTCCAAATGCGTTAACGGAGAGACCCACCTACAGGAAATTTATGAGTATTAATCATCATTTTTTATTAACAAACTGGATAAACAAAAGCAAAATTTTGCCATTTTCGCGTAGAATCATTGGTTTTTTTCATGCAAGTCTGTCTCTAAATGGGTTAACGGAGAGGCCCAACTACAGGAAATTGATGAAATTACCAATTGTCATTTTTTATAAACAAACTGCTTAAACAGAAGCCTCTCCGTTAATACATTTAGAGGTAGACTCGCGTGAAAAAACAAAAATTCTGAGGGAAAATGCCAAAATTTTGCTTTTGTTGTTGTTGAAAATTGAGAATCTATTAATTTTCTCATGATAATTGTTTTTAACAATAATAATTTTTTATATTTCATACATGTTCACCATTCAATGTTGCGTTAGAGATAAAATGTAGCAATTTTAGATGCGAATTTTTTTATGCGCAAAATATGTTTTCTATTACTTTGACTTCTTTGATAATTTGAATTTAGCGCCCTTTCTAATTTGAGTAGATAGCAATACATTCTCCCGCTAAATTCAAATAATGAAATTATTATTCAAGTATTTTTAGATAAATTCAGCTATTCAAGCGACTACAATTTGAAATGAAACGTAAAATGTAAACAGGAAGATATTTTTTATTTGAAATTTAATGAAAAAAGAAGATACGATTTTTTAAATCTTAATTCCAAATGCTCATAAGAGGTCATCCACAAATTACGTAAGGTGTTTTTCTGAAATTTGCAACCCGCTCTCCCACCATGTGAGATACCGTAAGATTTTCTCTGACCCCCCCCCCCCTCCTCCTAACCAAAATTTCACTAAGATTTTATAAACTTATGGAACGAACCTTAACCTAAGGTAGAACCTTAACGAAATAAATTTTAGAAGAGAAAATTTCCAATTAAACTATTTTTGTTTGAAAGTTCATTCTTTTTGGTTGAAAAGGCTATTATTATACTTTTGGTTGAGAATTCATCTTTTTGGTTAAAAATTTAATTATCTTGTTGAAAATTCAACAATTTCGTTACAAAGTCATTCTTTTTAGTTGAAAATTCAATTGTCTTCTTTGAAAATTCGTCTTTTCGGCTTGAATTCAACTGTTTTTGATTTCAATTTGAAATCGTTTTTAGTTGAAATATCAACTATTACATTTTTTCTTGACAATTATTTCTCTTTTTTGTTTGAAAATTCAACTACTTAATTGAAACTTAAACTACTTTGGTAAAAATTTTTTGTTTTTTGTTTTTTGCTTTGGTTGAAGATTATTTGGTTTTAGTTGAGAATTCAACTATTTTGTTGAAAATTTGTCTTTTTCAGTAGAAAATGAATCAGTTGAAAATTCAATTATTTTGTTGAAAATTCGTCTTTCTTGGTTGCATTCAACTGTTTTAGATTTCAAATTAAAATCTTCTTCGGTTGAAATATCGACTATCACATTCTTCATTGAGAATTTATCATTTTTGGTTGAAAATTCAAGTACTTGGTTGAAACTAGAACTACTTTGTTAAAAATTCATCTTTTTGGTTGAAGATTCATCATTTAGTTGGAAATTCATTTCTCCGGTTGAAAATTTAACTATTTCTTTGAAAATTCGTTTTTTTGTTGTTGGAAATATATCTTTTTTAATTGAAAACTCAACTCTTTAGTTTAAAATTCATGTGTTTTGTTGAAAATACATCTATTTGGATGAAAATTCATCCCTCCAAATCGTCTTACGTAATTTGTAGATGACCCCTAATTAATACAAACATTTTTTAGAAATACACTACAGAGTGAATTAAACCATGTACTTGTTTTAAATTATATATTGTTTGATGCGAAAAATATGTTTTATATTAGTTTGACTTTTATGGTAATTGAAATTTCGCGCCCTTTCCAGTTTAAGCTCGCGATACATTTTCCCGCGAAATTTAAAAAATGTAATTATTATTTGAGAATTTTTGAATAAATTTAGCTATTTAAGCGATCAAAATTTGAAATAAAACGTAAAATGTGAACAGGAAGACATTTTTTCTTTGAAAGTTGATAAAAATAGAAGATACGATTGTTTAAATCCTGATTCAAAATGCTCATAAATGCTCATTAAATTTTCAAAACCGACTTGAATGTTTTTTTAAGAATTAAAGAGCCTTGAATTCTTAACAAACGTAAAACACAATATTATTGAATTGAATAATTTTCAGCCCATTTTGTAGAAAACAATATTGCAAAAAAAGTGCATACTTAAGAAAAGTATTTTTTTCTCAGCTCCTAACCCTTATACGTATATTTACAATCAACTTTAATTACAACCGAAACATACCAAGAAGGCCAACAATTCGTTTATTGTACAATTTTATTTTTGCAAACAAATTTTATAAACAAATAAACAACCTTTCTACTTCCTTACGAATTTTTTTTCTCAATTCAATATGTATCAATGTATTTTTTCAGGTTTATTAAACTCTAAAAAATTGTTAACACTTAACATTTAACTGTGTTATAAATAATTGAATTCAACAACTAGAACCTTTTTTCATTATTCTCGGAAAAATATTAATTTTCATCTTATATCTATCGAAATTGTTTAGCAGACTTACTAAATTTCAGAAAATAATAAATGCTTGACATTTAGCTTTTTTATAAATAATTTAGGTTAACAAATAGAAAATTTGTATCATTTTTTTTTGAAGAAAAATTCTATGCTGTGTAGTATGTATCTAAGTTGCTTTTCACCCTTACTAAGCTCCAGAGAATCGTTAAGACTTAAAATTTAGCTTTGTTAAAAACAATTTAAGAAAAAAATATATAAAATATCCATTTCTCGAGGGAAGAAATGATTCTGTATCTAGTATCTATCAAACTAGCATCTGGAACTATTTTGATACGTATAAGACGGAAAATAATTTTTTTCCGAGAAAAAAGAATGAAAATGTTCTATTTTTAAATTGAATTATTTACAACAAAGCTAAATGTTAAGTTTTAACAATTTTTTGTAGGTTAGTAAGTTTGAAAAGATACTTTGGTACATATTAGACAGTGAATAATTTTTTTTTCGAAAAGAAATAGAAAAATTGTTTATTTGCTTATAAAATTTGCTTATCCCTTTAGGACCCACTGAGAACTTTAGTTCTCGAAAACGTGTTCAAAAATCCATAACTTTGCAAAAAGTTAATATATTTTCGATTTCTTTACAGCATAGGTTAATGAAAAAACTCGGGTCTTAAAGGGTCAAAACAATAAGATTGTACAATAAACAAATTACTCGCTTTTTTAACAAGTACTAAAATAAGCTAATAAGTAATAAGTACTTAAATAAGTACTGTCTTTGTAAACTTGTTTACCAAAAATAGGCTGAAAATTATCAAAATTGAAAAATATCGCTTCGTACGTTTTTTAATTTAATGTTAATTTGATTCTTAAAAAAAACTCACAAATTGTTTGAAAATTGAAATGATTTATTTTGAATAATTTTTTCCATAGAAAACATATTTATACCTTTCTGAACAACTTTTCTGCTGGAATATTCTTATTGCTCAAAATTCGCTCGACACCCCATGAGCTTGAGAATATGAATGCATGATTTATTCAATGTCTCATGTAAAAACTTATAACTTTTGCTTAAACAAAAATATTCATATATGATGTTCTCTACTAGTCATAGAACATCATAAAGAATATTTTCTGTAAATTTCATCTGAAAATTCCAAAAATTGTCTGAATTATGGCGAGTTGAAGTAAAAAAAAAAAGAAATTTGTTTTCTAAAAAACGAGGTTTTCGGGCTTACTTCGAAAATGGCGAAAGCTAGAACTTTTTTCTCAGGAGAAAAAAGGTGCGGAATTAAGTTTAATATAAGAATATGTACTTTTAAAATTAAAATTCGACACTTGTTTGGAAAATGTCTAGGGGCCAACGCCCTTCAGCAAGAAATATTTATAGGCGGTTATAGAACACGGCCCTTCAATTTTAGGTTCAATCTTTTAGTCCTTTTTTATTGATTAAATATTATTTATAATTTCTAATTTGCAATTTACAACTTGTAATTTACAATTTATGCCCATGTACCTCGCACATGTTGAAATGGATTCCGTTTTGTGTTATCATTAGCGAATCACAGAATGAACTGATGCGAATTTCACTCCCGGGTAACACCGAATAGAAGCAGACCAATTTAATTCAAATATCACTAAGGTTAATTAAATCACGGAACCATCTGATAAAATACAGAACCGGAAACTGGAAAATGCCAATGAATTAATATTTGATTGGGTATACAATTTTTATTCTTGTACTGATTTCATTTCAAGGTGGGCACGATTTTATGAAAGGTCAAAAGCTTTTGTTTAAAATTATGAGGTTTTGAATATTTTATAGCAGTCTCTTTTTTGACCTATTAGTAAAAAAATAGTGAAATTTCGATTTAATATTCGTAAATTTCAGACAAACTTGTTCGTCTAAAAAATGTCTACAAAATTGCTCTCTTACACATTTTTCATACCTCAAATGTGAAAAAAAGTTCAGATATCTATGTTACGGGAATTTTTAATTCACAATAATTATTCACGTATCTTGCTTTGTTTACGAAATTTGTTTATTTTATGAAAGATATCAAATTTCATACCAAAAGTAATTATTTTCTAAAATGGTAAAGTGTTGAGAATATATTCTTTGTGTCGTCACGAATCAGGGACACAAGAAACAAAAAACAAAAAGTATGATTTTCGGAAAAATCTACTTATAATTTTACTTAAATAAACAGAAGAAGTTTGTTTAGGTTCCAAACTGTTCAATTTGTAATATTTTTTAGTTAAAAATAATTAAGTTTTGAGTGACTTATTTCGATTATCCAAAATAAAAAATTATTCAATTGTGAATAGATACATTTTTTAATTTTCAAGATTTTCAAAGCCTACAATTTTGAATCGTATAATTTTGAAAGTTTCAAATTACACAGTTCCAAGCATTTGTAATTCAAATTTATTTATTTCTGAATACTTCAAACTCAAAATTTCTTAACTAATGAACCTTGCGATTTGAAATTAAATCATTTCGAATGATTTTAATTTTAAAAAGGTCAATTTTAAACCTCTTCCAGTTTTATATAAAATTGCAGGGATTTGATGGACTCAATTTGAATTGTCTAATTTATAAATTTTTAATCTGAAATTGTGAAATTTTTAACGTTTTCGATTCAAAATTGTTTATCAATTACGGCTTTCAATTTGAAATTATTTAATTTATGACAATTCTGATTTGAATCTGGACAACTGGAAACGACTTACTTAATTTAAAGCATAAATTTAAATTTAGAATCAAATACTTTTGAAAATTTTAATTCGAAATTATGCGATTTGGGACCGATTACTCATGAAATCGGGCAGTCTGATCCTGGTGGTGTCACGGAATTATTTGGGGCTAAAATATTCATATGTGTGTTTTTTGTTTTTTACCAACAAATTTTTTTCAAGTATTTAGCGCTCATTGAATATTTCGGTGAATTGTGTAAAAATCAACGAAAATTTTCTTTAAAATCATTTATTTTGGGAAAAAATTGACAAAATTAACCTTTGTTTACAGCAGCTTGTAGTGCTATATACACTTTTTCAAGCACCTCAAAGAAACTTGACATTTTTAAAAAAATTATTAAAATGGCGTACATTTTTCGAAAAAAAAATTGAAAGTCAATTGCCTCAAAAAGACCACCTTTAATTTTTTATTGATTTTTTCTTGGATTCATTGTATTATGAGGGAGATATATTGCAAGTTCCGTCCATGCTAAAATATTCCTTTATGTGAAAAAAACTTATTTTTTTATGATATTAAATTAATTTTTTAAAATATCAATTCTTTTTTTAGATATTCATAGTTTTATGTTCTAAAGGAGCTAAAATCATATATATTTATTGAATATACAATTACAAAATTTATGAATATCAAATCATATAGAAGAATTAAATATTTTACAATGTAAAATACATTTTTCAAATACCAATTTTTTAAAAAATATTCATAGTTTCATGTCTTAAAGAAGCTCAAATCCTATACATTAATAGACTGAACAGTTACACAATTTATAAATATTAGATCTTTTAAAATTTAAATGAGAAAAATATTGAAATTATGAGTTTTGCTGTTCTCTTTTGATTAATTTTACAGAAAAAAAACAGAAAAGGCAAAACTAGGCAAAATTCAAATTAAACTTGTTCAATTTAGAATCTGTCCAATTTGAAACTTTACAATATTACAAATTTAAAATATTCACAATATTTATAATATTACAGATACAGTCAATTAATATTATGTTTTCCTACTAGAAATGGTTAATACGGTCCTAACGGTTTACATCATAGAAATTCTTGGAAAAGCCTCCCGGTCATCGCAGGTCATACCCGAGTCCGCTGTTAAGTGGAGGTTCAATTACTCTGTAATTTTGAAGGCCCTCAAATTGAACTTGTTCAAACTAGAATCCTTCTAATTTGAAACTTTCCAATATTACAAATTTACAATATTCACAATATTTATAATATTAAAAATACAGTTAATTAATATTATGTATTCTTACTGAAAATGGTTCATACGGCCCTAACGGTTTACATCATAGAAATTCTTGGAAAAGCCTCACGGTCATCGCGGGACATACCCGAGACCGTCGTTAAATGGAGGTTCAAATACTTTGTAATTTTGAAGGCCCTCAAATTAAACTTGTTCAAATTAGAATCTGTCCATTTTGAAACTTTACAATATTACAAATTTACAATAGTTGTAATATTTACAATATTACAAATACAGTTAATTAATATTATGCATTCTCACTGGAAATGGTGCATACGGCCCTAAGGGTTTACATCATAAAAATTCTTGGACGAGCCTCACGGTCATCGCAGGCCATACTCGAGATCGTCGTTAAGTGGAGGTTCAAGTACTCTGTAATTTTGAAGGCCCTCAAATAAACTTCTTCAATTTAGAATCCTTCCAATTTTAAACTTCACAACATTACAAATTTACAATATTTACAATATTACAAATACAGTTAATTAATATTATGTATTCCTACTGTAAATGGTTCATACGGCCCTAACGGTTTACATCATGAAAATTCTTGGAAGAGCCTCGCGGTCATCGCAGGCCATATCGGAGACCGCCGTTGAATGGAGGTTCAAGTACTCTGTAATTTTGAAGGCCCTCAAATTGAACATGTTCAATTTAGAATCCTTTCGATTTGTAACTTTACAATATTACCAATTTACAATATGTGTAATACTTACAATATTACAAATACAGGTAATTAATATTATGTATTCTTACTAGAAATGGTTCATACGGCTCTAACGGTTCAAAGAACGGTTATTAACGTTAATAACGCTATTAACCGATAATTTTAGTTAGTTAGGTAATTAAACGTTAATAACGGTTAACGGTTCATAGAAATTCTTGGAAGAGCCTCACGGTCATCGCAGGCCATATCCGAGACCACCGTTAAATGGAGGTCCAAGTACTCTGTAATTTCGAAGGCCCTCAAATTAAACTTGTTCAATTTAGAATCCTTCCAATTTTAAACTTTACAATATTACAAATTTAATATATAAAATTGTAATCCCCCAAAAAATTATGATTGAAAAGGGGAATATTCTTTCTGAGATTTGAGTGACTGCCCAGAAATACATTCGAGACGATACGAAAATCAGGAATGATTCACTCTCTCATTTTAAAGATCATCCTATTTATAAAAAAAAAAACTTTTCTGTAGAGTTGCCGAACATCTGTTCATGGAATAATATTTCCGCAAGCACAGCGCTTTCGTTCGACTCTATTTGTTTTTATTGAGCGGGTTTATTTTTTTCCCAACGAATCGCAGTGAATCGTTTTATCTCGCGTTTTAACACTGTCATTCCCCCCCCCCCCCGTACAGTAGGGCAAAAAAATGTCCGTGGACAAATTGATTTTCAGACTGCAATTTTTATCCGATTTCAATTTTTTTTTTAATTGAAGAAAATAAAATTGAGCGTGAAATGTCCATTTTCTTAAATTAATTGTTCCTTTTAATTTATTTGTTGAGCAAAATGAAAAAAAAAATCACTTTAGACGAACACCGTTTTTTAGAAAATATTTGTGTTTGATCCAAAATGCCTTGTATGAGTGACAAAACTATCCAAGAACATTGTCCAGTGGTATTTTAGAAGTCTAAAAATGAGTTGCATTTGTTATAAACAAATAATTACTTGAAAATGGTTTCGTGGGGATTAGCAGTGTTTGGTCATTTAGATCTTACTAAAATTAAAACATTTGTAAAAAAGCAAGTTTTTTAATCGAACAGATGGAAATTA
>JAUMHM010000072.1:10880741-10906103 GCA_032362435.1 Melikaiella ostensackeni | reverse complement strand
TTTATAAACAATTTTTCCCTCAAGACATTTATAATGAGAATACAACTGTTTCTTCACAAATTCCACTAGTATTAGTAGGCAATGGACTTTGTTTATCATATTTATTCATTACATTACAATAAAAAATTGTTTAATCGAACCTAATTAACAAATTCACTGTTTGTTTATTTTTCGACTCAGAAACCTCGTTCTTTCAACCTGATCGCGTGTAAGTAATAAATTTTCAAACTTTGTTAGGAAATTTGGTCAATAATCAATAATACTTATTTTTATTAACAATCTTGTTAGCAATTTTCTTTCTTTATGCTACCCGACAATATGAATTTTCAACAAAAAAGCTAATTTCCAAAAAAACAGTTGATTTTTAAACCAAAAAGACGAATTTTCAACCAAAAAGAATGAACTTTCAACCAAAAAGACGAATTTTCAACCAGAAAGGATGACTTTTTAATGAAATTGTTAAATTTTTAACAAAATAATTAAATTTTTAACAAAAGAATTAAATTCTCAACCAATTAATAAAATTTTTGAACAAAAGAGATAAATTTGCAACCCAAAAATACGAAAATTTACAAAAGAGTTCAATTTTCTACCAAGAAAAAATTTTTAGTCAAGAAAGAATATCAATTTTAACCAAACTGTTGAAATTTTAAGCCAAAAATACGAATTTTCTAAGAAGCAGTTGAATTTTCAACCCGAAAATATGATTTTTTCAACAAAAAAGTTTATTTCTAACCAAATAGTTCCATTTTCTACCAAAACAGTTGAATTTTCAACCCCCCCAAAAAAACGAATTTTCAAAAAAACAGTTGAACTTTCAACCAAAAAGAGATGAATTTTCAAACCGAACAGACAAAATTGATCTAAAATGATGAATTTCGAACCAAAAAAATTAATTGTTAACTTTTGAAGATTCAAGAAAAAAACGGCGATCCGTTTTCGAAAATTGGACTTTTTTCAAAAAAAAAATTATGGATTGATATGTTTATTTATTAAATTTTCAAATAAAATTATGTGAATATAACATTTAATTTTAATGTTATATTTACATAATTTTGCATGAGAATTTAATAAATAAACATTTCAATTCCTAAAAAATGTTTGAAAAGCCGATTTTTTCGATAACGAGTAGCCACTGGCAAAAAATTTTTTGGCAAATTAATAGCCATGCAATGGAATCTCGGTAGGGAATTTATCAAATAAAAAAAAATCCCAACTCTGAAAACTCCTTGTAAGAAGAAAAGATTGATCTAGAATTTGTGCTAAAAGCTTTTATTTTGACTGTTCTAATTTGATAGTTTATTTTTTTTTTTTAGGTAAATCAGTTTCCTTAGTAATAACTTGATTTCTTTTATTATTTTTTATTTTTAAGATACTTAAATTTGTTAGTGAGATCAATTTTTTATACCACATTACTGGAAAAGTAGTTTAAATTGAAAAATGTTTCAAAAAAGTAGTCTTGTCTAAAAAAGTATCAAAAAAGTAAAAAAGTATGGAATTTCAAATTCTGTAACAAATAAAAAAATAATATTATTATTATATTTTATTACATGTATTTATTTTATTTATTGAAATTTTTTATTTATTTATTTTTGCCTATTTTTATTTATATTTATTACATATTATATCTTTTATTATATAATAATAATATTTCTTTAAAAAAACGGACATTTCACATGTAATTTCATTTCCGTTAATTTAAAAAAAAAATTTTAATCGGATAAATATTCTAGTTTGAAAATCAATTTGTCCACGAACGTTTTTTTTTTGCCCCACTGTGCTCCGGCCTTTATTCAAAACCAACCCACGTTACCGCCCCTGAAATATTATCCCCGGACGATAAAAAGCCAATAACTGACTCTGGTTTTTATCTCTTTTTTATCTTTTTTCTCTCTCATCACAAACAACACACTCAAACCAAACCAAATCAAAATCATCACCAACCAATCAACCAATCGACGTACGCGACGCGATCGTTTCGATATGACAAAAAAGGCAGCCGGAGAAGAAGTTCGAGTAAGTGCCCAAAAATATTTGCCTATTGCCTATATCATGCCTGTCCAGAGAGGAGAAATTTGCTCAAAAGCCACATGTTACACTTCCACCACCACTTCCCACTGCTCACTCGAGAGAGCAAAGAGAGGGAAGTGGAGAGTGGAGGTGGTAAACTCACATCTGCAATTTGAGCAGATTCGAGGAAATTCCTGGAATTTCTCCTCTCTGGACAGACCTGGCCTATATCTTTGTTTGTCTCTTGTCCTAACTGTCGGTCAGTTTGTCCGTCCGCTGAAAAAAATGTCTCTGTCGCACAGAGGGTCAAAATGAAGAAAAATTTCCAAAATACGATACTGGTAACAATTTTGAATCGATTTCAAGATTTCTTTTTTAAATTAAAGCCAACTAAATTCTTAAGAGATCCGTCGAGGCCGATTTAAAAACATATATTCTATTCACTTTATTAAAACATAAAGTTGAAAAAAGTGGTAAGATCTAAGATAATGTTGCTTTAATAACACGTAATTAATTTTAAGTGATTGATATCAGGATTTAATCGATAAATAAACATTCTCGAAGCATAACTTGATATTTTGTTATAAATTAGTAATTTGTTACTAACAATTGTACTGTTATGCACAATGGTAGGTTTTTGAATGATTTTAGATATTTATCAAGTGATTATTGTTTTCAATCCAATTTACAGTAATATAAAAAACATTAAAAAACAAAAATTAATATGTTGATATTTTTTATGAATGAATTTTATAGAGAAATTTACAGTTTGAGCAATTTTTGAGAGATTGAGGTACTTTTTTCAAAACCTTCTTTGTTTTACTTGACAGTGATTCTTCAGCAAACTTTGATGCCATTTCATGACAATTTTGTGACTGTTATAAACAAATTATATTAAGAAATGCACAGTCTGAGAAATTTTTAAGAGTCTCAGTTACTTTTTTTAAAAATACTTTCTTAGGCTTGCTAGTGATAATTTAGTAAACTATATTGTCATTTCATAACAACTGTGATTGTTAGAAACAAATTTTATAAACAAATGCAAAGTTTGAGAAATTTTTAAAAGTTTCAGTTACTCCTTTTTCAATCGTACTTCATCAGGCTTGCTAGTAATACTTCGCTAAGCTATATTGCCTTTTCATGACAAGTGTGATTATTATAAACAAATTTCATAAACAAATGCCCAGTTTGAGCACTTTTTGAGTGTTTGAGGTACTTTTTATTAAAACATGTTTTGCGTGACTTGCCACTTATGTTTCAGTAAACTGTATTATCCTTTCATAACAACTGTGATTGTTAGAAACAAATTTTTTAAACAAATGCACAGTTTGAGAAATTTTTGAAAGTTTCAAGTACTTTCTTTTTCAATCCTACTCTGGCAACCTTGCTAGTGATACTTAAGTAAACTATATTGCCTCTTTAAGAAAAGTGTGATTGTTACAAACAAATTTTTTAAACAAATGTCTAGTTTGAGCAATTTTTGAGTGTTCGAGGTACTTTTTCTTAAAACCTGTTTTCTTTGACTTGTCACTTATGCTTTAATAAACTATATTGTCATTTCATAAAAACTGTGATTTTATAAACAAATTTCATAAACACGTGCACAATACAAGAACGTAAGAAAAAGAACCTAAAACTCTGAAAAGTTACTCAAACTGTACATTTATTTATAAAAATTGTTTATAATAATCACAGTTGTTATGAAATAATTATATAACTTACTAAAGCATAACTAGCATGTCAAACAAAACACGTTTAAAAAAAAGTACCTTATACACTCAGAAATTGCTTAAAATGGGCAATTGCTTGTAAAATTTGTTTATAACAATCACACTGTTATTAAATGGCAATATAGTTTACTAAAGTATCACTAGCAAGCCTAAAAATGTATACTAAAAAAACGTAATTAAAACTCTTAAAAATTATTCAAACTTCAAATTTGTTTATAAAATTTATTTATAACAATCACAAAATTGTCATGAAATGGCATTAAAGTTTCCTAAGGTATCACTAGCAAACCTGAAAAAGTAATTTAAAAAGAAAACGTAACTTAAACTCCTAAAAGTTGCTCAAACTGCGAATTTGCTTATAAACTTTGTTTATAACAATCACAAAATTGTCATGAAATGATAATATAGTTCACTGAAGCATCACTGCCGAGTCAAACAAGACATTTTTTTTTAAAAAAACTTACCTTATACTCTCAAAATTTGCTCAAACTGCGCATTTGTTTACAAAACTTGTTTATAAAAATTATACTCGTTATTAAATGGCAATAAAGTTTACCAAAGTAAAACTAGCAAGCCCAAAAAATCATGTTAAAAAGAAAACGTACTTGAATCTCTTAAAAGTTGCTAGAACTGCGAATTTATTTACAAAGTTTGTTTATAACAATCACGAAATTGTCATGAAATGATAAAATAGTTCACTGAAGCATCACTGCCGAGTCAAACATGGGACGTTTTTTTAAAAAAGAGGTACCTCAAACTCTCAAAAATTGCTCAAACTGCGCATTTGTTTATAAAATTTGTTTATAACAATCATACTCGTCCTGAAATGGCAATATAGTTTACTGAAGTATCACAAGCAAGTCTAGCAAAGTATGTTTCAAGATAAAAATTAACTGAAACTCTTGAAAAATGCTCAGACTGCGAATTTGTTTATAAAATTTGTTTATGACAATCACAAAATTGTCATGAAATGAAAATATTTTATAGAAGCATTCCTGTCATGTCAAACAAAGAACATTAAATAAAGAGTACCTCAAACTCTAAAAATTTGCTCAAACTAGGCATTTGTTTAAGAAATTTGTTTACAACAATAAAAAATATATTCATTTTTGCTTTTTGAAGTTTGTGTATTACTTTAATTAGATTGAAAACGAAAATCGCTTAATAAATATCCAAAATGATTCAAAACTCACCTACCATTGTTTAAAATAATACATTTGTTAGTAACAAATTATTAATTGATAATAACCTATCAAGATATGCTTCAAGAATATTCATTAATCAATTTCATACTAATATGAATTATTTGGAATTAATTAAGTGTTATTAAAGCCACAATATCTTAAATTTTATCTTTTTTTCAACCTTTTAAATAAATGAACTGAATAAAAGATTTTTTTTGAATCAGTCTGGAGAAAACTTTAAAGAGTTTAGTTAGCTCTAATAAAAAAAAACTAGAAATCGTTTTAAAATTATATCTGAAATCGTATTTTTAACATTTTTTCGTCATTTTGCCCCACAGTGTGTCGCAGACGTTGCACAGGGGGGCCGAATGTAGTATCCGTGGACAAATTAACTTTTAGCCAAAGCTGTTCCACCGATTTGGATATTTCTTTTTTTAAGTGAAAGTTTATACGATTTTTAACAAAATTTTTTAGGCATATTTTCAAAAAAGTTATTTGATTTCTTGTTATTTAACAATGGAAATTTATTTAACAATGGAGATTCATTTTAAAAAAATTCATTTTTCGAAGATGCCATTTTGTAAAAAGTAAACCAATTTATCCGAAACTACGCAGAATTAATGCGAAAACTTATCGCAAATGACGCTCAGTAGTGTCAGATGTATAAAAAAGATTTACAATTGTTATAAACAAATGAGACAACAAAAGTTAATTTTTTAGTGAAAACGATATTTAACTACTTCAGATGTATGTTTTTGGGGAAGAATCTAAGAGAAAATATGTCCATATGACTTCCAACAAAAAACATTGTTAATTATTTAAACAAATTTGATAAACAAATGTATAAAACTGTCATTTTTGAATACATTTCTTTCGTTTCTTTAACAGAATCGACGATAAGTATCTTGCTTATAGCTTTTTTATGCGATTGCTTGATGTTAGACAACAACTGTTATTTTTTTTAACCAAATCAATAAACAAATGCATAATACTGTCATTTTTCACTATACGGAATTCGACTTTTTTTTTTGCAAAATCAACTGCAGATATGTTAGTGATACCTCTTGCTTGGTTATTATTCAATAATTTGTATATGCTTAAACAAATTTAATGAACAAATTTACTGTTCTGCCATTTTCTGAAATATAGATTTCGTTTTTTCGAAAGAATCGATTCCTTTTATCTTGCCAGAGGCACTCTGATGCTATGTTTTACTAATATCTAAAAATTTGTAATTGTTGTTAAGAAATGTAATAAACATTAACTAACTGAGATTTTTAACCATTGTTCATAATTTCGACCTATTTTTATAACAAAAACTTGTTAAAAGAATAAGAATTTCCTGCCGGATAATAAATTGTCATAGCAGAGAGACATTGTTTTAACATGTCAGTTGATTTCATGAAAAAATGAAATGTTTCCATTAAAAAACGGCCTTAGAGTAATTTGTTTTCTAAATTTGTTTTAAAAATTATAAATTGTTATCTAACAGCAAAATATCACAGTTGAGGCACATTGGGCATACACTTTTAATTGATTTTCTAAAGGAACGAAATCTATCTACTGAAACATGGACAAATTATGCATTTGTTTATATGACATTGTTTTAACAATAATTGCAAATTTTTATCCATTAGTAAAATATTGCGACAGAGTGCTATTCGGAAGATGTTAAAAATTAATTCCTTTGAAAACACGACATCAATGTGTTGAAAAATGGCGAAACAATGAATTTGTTTATTAAATTTGTTTGAACAAATACAAGTTATTGTCTAGTAACCAAGTATCATAGCAAGAGGTATCGTTAATATTTCTGCAGTTAATTTTGCAAAAAAAAAACGAATTCCGTGTAGTGAAAAATGGCAGTATTATGCATTTTTTACCAGTGTTGTTTAAACAAATAACACTTATTGTCTAACATTGAAGAATTGCACAAAAAAGCTATAAGAATGATATTTATTGTCGATTCTCTTAAAAAACGAAACAAATGTATTTAAAAATGACGAATTCATACATTTGTTTATGAAATTTATTTAAATAATTAACAAATGTTTTTTTTTGTTGGAAGTCATATTAATATATTTTTTGCAGTTTTCTACCCGATAATATACATTTGAAGTAGATAAATATCGTTTTCACTAAAAAACTTACTTTTGTTGACTCATTTGTTTATAACAATTGTAAATTTCTTTGATATATCTGATCTTGCTGGACATCATTTATGATAAGTTTCCGCATTAATTCTGTGCACTTTCGAATAAATTGGATGAAATATGCCTCGGAAATTTTGTTAGAAATTTTGTAAGCTTCAATTAAAAAAAAAAGATATTCAAATCGGTCGACCAGTTTTGGCTATAAAATTTAATCTGCTTACGGGCACTACATTCGGCCCCACTGTGCCTTGTACAAAAGATGCCATTTGAAGTAAAATTATCATTTCCAATTTTTAATTGTAAAAAAAAAATATTTTCGGAAAAAGGGGGAAAAATGTAGAAAGAATTGTTGTTTTGAAATTTGTTTGAGAATTGGAAAAGATAATTTTTTTTTTATCAAATGGGCTAGTCTTTGTATCTGTCACTGTCGCTGCTGCCGAATTGTACAGCTGCCATGTACGTTTCTTACAAAAACTGTTTGTTGGCCATCGCAGTTAAAATCTGTAGTTGTTTCTGCGTCACATCTTTCACGTTATTTGCTACTTTTGCAATGTTTATATTTTTTTCAATTGTTGGTTATTGGTAAATGAGAACTTCAGATTTCTCGATTTTATAAAAAATATAGGATTTTTCAGTTTTTGAGAAAGATGGCACTCAAAGGCATTGGAACCAGGCCCTAATCTCAAAATTGAATTGCCTCATTTTACTCCATAAATACTAGAATTACATCTTTCTTAGATACTCAGAGCCTACTCCTGTTTTGAATAGAGTCTCTATTTGGAGTGAAAAATTGGCTAATTTCAATACCTTTTGCGTGAAAGGATTTTTCCAACTGCTCGAGTTAGAATCCAGAAAAATCGTTTTACGCAAAAGGTATTAAGATTAGACAATTTTATATTCCGAATACAGGCTTGATTCAAAACTCCACTATGTCCTAAGTATCTAACAAATATGTAATTATAATATTTATGGAGTAAAATGAGATCATTCAATTATGAGGTTAGGGCCTGGTTCCAAACCCCTAAGTTGATTTTTTAGGGTTCAATAAATCTCATTTCAGTATTTGAAAAAAAGTGATTCTCACAATTGATATTCACTCCATTGTACACACGGTACAAGAACATCCATTTTTTGAAGATTGAAACAGAACGAAATTCATAGACAATCACAAAAACAATTTTCATTTGTTCTTATTTTAAATGACTGTTCAACTCACCAGATTAAAAAAAAATTCATTTTCATAAGCTTAATGAGAAATACATTTATACAAACACAAACACTATCGCATACTCAAAACATCGTTTTTTTAAATTGAAGAAATAAACATTTTGAAACTAGTGTAAAATGGAAAAAATTTTAACTTAAGGGCGTTGGAACCAGGCCCTAACCTTGGAATTGAATTGCCTCATTTTGCTCCATGAATACTAGAAGTACATCTTTGTTAGATAGTTAGAGCCTACTCCTGTTTAGAATCAAGTCTTTATGAGGAGTGAAAACTTGGCTGATTTCAATACTTTTTGTGTAAAACGAATTTTTCGAATGCTCGGGTTAGAAGAGAAAATATCGTTTTACACAAAAAGTATTAAAATTGGCCAATTTTTCATTCCGAGTACAGACTTGATCAAAACACGAGTAGGCCCTAAGTACCCTGGAAAGAGTTTCGGATAGAAATTCATTCCGAATCATTCCGAACCAATCCGAATTATTCCGAAATCTGTATCCGAACCTATCCGAATCAATCCGAACCAGTCCGAAAAAAGTTTTCAATTTCGTTCAATCCAAACCAGTTAGAAATTAATTCGACTCAATCCGATTCAATCCAAACTTCCAGCCTGAATAAATCCAAACCAAATTTTCAATCCGAATGAATCCGAATCAATCCGAACTTGAACTGACCTAAACCGATTTTCCATCCGAATGAAGCCGATTCAATCCGAACATGGATTCATTAGGACTGAAGATTCAATATATACCAATCCGAGTCCGGATTGATTTGGATTGAAAATTTAGTTCGAACTGGTTCGGATTCATTCGGATTGAAAGTTCGGATTGAGTCAGATTAATTTTTAACCGATTTGGATCGAACGAAATGGAGAAGTTTTTTCGGATTTGCTGGGATTGATTCGGTTTGGTCCGGATACTTATTTCGGAACAATTCGGAATGATTCGGAATGAATTCCTATCCGAAACTTTTGCCAGGGTATTTAACAAATATGTAATTCTAGTATTTATGGAGTTCCAAACTCCTGAATGATGATTTTGGGGGTTTTGGGGCTCAGTAAATCTCATTTCACTATTTGAAAAAAAGTGATTCTTAAAATCGACATTGAAATTGAAAACAAAACGAACTTCATAGACAATTACAAAAACAATGTTTATTTATTTTCATTTTGGATGACTGTTCAATTTATCCGATTTAAAAAATTTAATTCTTATAAGTTTAGAGAAAAATACATTTACACAAACACAAACAGTATCACATACCCAAACACTGTTTTTTAAATCGTAAAATAAACATTTTCAAACTAGTGTAAATGGAGAAACTTTTTACTTGATTGATTCAAAACACGTGTAGGCCCTAAGCATCTATCAAAGATGCAATTCTAGTATTTATGGAGTAAAATGAGGCAATTTGATTTTGAGGTTAGGGCCCGGTTCCAAACCCCTAATTGATTTTTTAGGGTTCAATAAATCTCATTTCACTATTTGAAAAAGGTGATTCTTAGAATTGAAATTAAAATTGAAAACGAAACGAAATTCGTAGACAATTAAAGAAACAATTTTTATTTATTTTCATTTTAGATGACTATTCAATTTATCCGATTAAAAAAATTTCATTCTTATAAATTTGAAGAGAAATACATTTACACAAGCACAAAGGCGAACACAAACACCATCACTCACCCAAACACCGTTTTCTTAAATTGAAAGAATAAACATTTTCAAACTAGAGTAAAATGGAAAAAATGTTAACTCAAGGGCGTTGGAACCTGGCCCTAATCTCAAAATTGAATTACCTCATTATACCCCATAAATACTAAAAGTACTTCTTTGTTAGATATATAGTTAGAGCCTATTCCTGTTTTGAATGAAGTCTTTATTAGGAGTGAAAAATTGGCTAATTTCAATACTTTTTGAGTAGAACGAATTTTCGAATGCTCGGGTTAGAATCCAAAAAAATCGTTTTACGCAAAAGGTATAAAGATTAGCCGATGTTTTATTCCGAATACAGACTTCATTCAAAACTCGAGTATGCCCAAAGTATCTAACAAATATGTAATTCTAGTATTCATGGAGTAAAATGAGGCGATTTAATTTTGAGATTAGGGCCTGGTTCCAAAGCCCTTAATACAATGAAAAGGGGACTATTAAAGTCTGATGCACACGAGGATCACCATTTAAAGTTTCAGCCTTAAAATCGATTTTCCTTACTCTTTCTTTTTGTGAAATCGAGAAATTTTTTGTTATAATTTTTGTTGTAGTATTCTATTTAATTTATTCTGTGCAATTGAAGAGTATTATATTCACAAATATTTACAATACAAAGTGCAAGTACACCATAGCAGTAAATTATAACTTTATGGAGAAATATTTTTAAAAATCGATCAAATACTGCAAGTAGTGCAATGTTTTCTAGAATTGGAAGATACGTTTGCACTTTTCGTCGCATATTTTGTATAAATTGTTGTTTTTATTTCATCACATTTTCCAAAATGATTTTCAATGAGGTAAAAATATTAAAGAAATACAAACTTTTCAAAATAAGATACACAAAATACTACTAATTTCAGAAAAATTACAAAAAGAATCAGAACTAAAAATACAGGAAATAAAAAAAAATCCGTGTTTTCAACTCGAAAAATTGCAATAACAAAGGCTCTTTGTATTACAAATGTTTGTCGTCTTACGCTCTAGAAAAAAATGCACAATAAAAGGTAATAAAAAAGGAACTAAAAACACAGAAGAATTAAATATTGCAAGAGATGCAAGCCAGTTTCTATTTACAATCGAAAGCACTTTGCATATTAGCGCCAGGCGAGCTTTTCACGTGATTTTCCGTACGATTAATCGCTGTAATAATTTTTCATTAATCGACCCACCGACTCTCGCCTTTCAAAGACACTCGCTCATTCCCTTTTCATTCCTTTTTTGTAAATCCGTCCTCTCTCATTGAAAAAACATTCCGAGAACGTGTTTGCATAATTATTTCCGATGGTCTTATTTTATAACAATTATTTTCTCAATTTCTATTTTCTTTCGACTTCTATTGCCAAGTTTAATGTATTTTTTTAAGTTGTATCGCTGCTGTGTCGATGGCACAAAATACCACCCCGCCCCCTTCACCCCACCGCCAATTCCAAAAAAAATCCCTCGTGAAAAATATTAATTTATTCGAGTCCTTCCTCCGTCTTTCTTACACACACTTATTCAGCGCACGATCCACACGCATTCCACTATTTTTTTGACTGTTATATATCACGTATATATTTGTAAATATATATATTTAACGTAGACAAAAACACGCATACGCACTGCCGCAAGCATCGATATTTTTTATTGTCACTCACTCTTTCTCACTATCTTGCACTTACAAGGAGAGGTCGCGAGATGCGGAACACCAATTCGAATGGGGCTTTACAGGGTGAAAGTACAAAAAAATCCATTAGATACGTATTTTTTCTTTTGATCCTATGAGCCTTAGTTTCCGACATATTGAGGTTTGAATATTTGACCTTGAGCTCTCGGCTCAAGTCCGTGTTCCGAGCTGAGCAGCGGCTCGGAGCCCGGACTTAAACCGAGCGCTCAAGGTCAAATATTCAAACCTCAATATCTCGGAATCTAAGGCTCATAGGATCGAAAGAAAAAATACGTATCTGATGGATTTCGATTTTCTTTTGCCCTGTAAAGTTTAAATCGAATCGGCGTCTCGCGTCTCGCGACCCCTCCCTGTTAGAAAAAGTGTTTTTGAATACAAAAAATACAATTTTGACTTTAAGAAACCATTTTTTATATTCAAAAAAAGAAACATTTTTCTGGGTGTATATTTTCTCTCTGCAAACGCTCTTTATGTCTCTCTTATTATTCTTTCATTTTCTCATCTTTTTGTCCACATTTCTGTCTCTTTGTCGCATCGCTCGGATTCATGAAGCCAGTGCCAAATGAAGATTTTCTGAATAAAAAATTAGTTGGTTTAAGAAACGGAACCAACTTTTTTTCAAAGTCAACAGTCTGCCAATTGTGTCGAGGGGAGATAATTATTAAAAATTTTATCGCCATTCGCCGAAGATCATAAAACTTGGTCGCTCCTTCGTGTCGAGAGTATTATATATAATTTTGCATTCATGAATATTGATAAGCCATTGGCAGGCTGTGACCTCAATGTAAATTTTCCCATAATGCAGAGCCGCTGGAAATTAAAAAAAAAATGATAAAGCAAACAAAATATAAAGCAAAGAAAAGCAAGATTTAATGCCAAAAGAAAAATGCTTTGCGCAGTTCATCGAAAATGCGAGCGAACATCTTATCGAATTTCCACTGTATTAACCGATCTGTACTTTCTCTTTTGTAGGGGTAGAACATCCCAAAAGTAAGTTGTTTTTCGAGGTGTTGTTACACGTCAATAACACTTCTTGTTCACCAGCCACTCACCCCCCTGCCAATTCTGATAGCCCTCAGATTTAAGGGAGTAGATAAGGCTTTACAATTTCTTTAAATAAAATTTTTTTTACATTACTTGCTACTTTATGACATTCTTTACAGTACATTGCAGTCTTGCTCACATTACAGTACATTTGAGAAGTTACATCGAGAAATTTTTAGATTAAAAAAATTATTGTAGAGATGTTTGAAAATTTTCTCGTTTTCGGAGACGAAAATAAATTTCATTTCAGCAAATGTTATCGACAAAAAAATCAAATAAAATATTATGCACCAAGGGGGAGAAGAGGGACTTTTTCGACGAGCGTATATTTTCAGTACGAGTCGCAGGTGAGCGCGCACGAGCCGCATACGATATTTTTTATAACACATGCATGATTTCAGACACGATTAAAAGACAGTCATGTTCCTGCTCATATGGAGGAATTCTGGAAACTTTATTTTTATATTGATATAAATGTAGAAAATTTTGAAAAATTCGGGAATTTACAGCAATTCATGGTAATTTATGGTAAATTATGGTCATTTATCGGTAATTTATAGTAACTTATCATTTCGAGTTGGTCCAATTTGTCAAACAATCTGTGAACGCGATCAACTAATCGCTTGATAATTTTCATTATTCCCCTCTCCTCACTTTTTACGCCCTGGGAAGTGAAAATTAGAAATTTTGCGCCGCTTCATAAGTAATGAGAAGGGCTGAAATCATGCTGGCTTCAGCCCTCTACAATGCCTATTAAGTGCGACTAAAGTTCTACTTTTCAGTCCTCAAGGAACGAAAAATACTTTCTACTCCCTAGGGAGTAAAAAGTGGCATCAGAGGTGAATAATAAAAATTATCGAGTGATCAATTGATTGCGTTGACAGATTGCTTGACAGATAGGACTAACTCGAAGCGATAAGTTACCATAAATTACCATAAATTACTAAAAATACCATAAATTACCGAAAATTTCCTAAATTCATATTAATGTAAAAATAACATTTTCAAAATTCCTTCATGTGAGCAGAAATCATGCCTGTGTTACAAGAAAGTCTCAAATTGTGCATTTGTTAAAAAAATATCGTATGTACCAAAGGGGAGGGGACATTTTACAACTCGTGCAATTTTTAAGCACTCGTCGAAAAAATCACGCTTTTCTCCCTTGGTGCGTAATATGCTATTGCAGTCGGTGTGGATCACTTGATGCCACCATTTTGCAATCACTTGCAATCATTTTCAAATCACTTGTAATATTTTCAAAATTTTAGTAATCAATCTTTCGAATTGTAATACGTTTTTAGTTTAAAAATTAATATTCTTATACAAATAATTAAATTAAAACAGCTTAAAACTTCAGACGATTTCAATTCAATTTTAATTTTTCAGTGTTCTAAATTGAAATTTTTGAATGTTGAACCCTTCCGAATTTTACTATTGTTACAAATTTGGAAATTCTTTCATTTTTCACGCTTCGCATTATGAAAAATCTTATTTTGATTGTTAAAAATTTGACATTTTTCTCTTTTTCAAACTTGAAATGAGAAATTTTTCTGTTTTCTCTTTAAATGCTTCAAAATCGGAAATGATCCATTGTTAACCCTTTCCAATTTTCAAATTTGAATGTTTATGTATAGAAATTATTTCATTTCTTATGCTTCGAATTAATACATTTTGTCATTTTGAACACTTTAAATTTGAAATTGTTCTTTTTTCAGACTTAAAAATTCATCTTTTTTAGGTCACTTAAAAATTACAATTCTTTATCTTTGAAGCCTTCAAATTTATAACGGCTCACAATTAAAATTTTTTAACGATTCCAATTTGAATTTGAATTTTTCCATATTATTCATTTTAAGATGGAAAATTAGATTTGTATTTCATTAGATATATTTGGAGAAAGTATGAGACATTTTAAATTTTAAACCTATTTCAATTTTGGAAAGATTAAAATTGTCTTTTAACTTCAGAAGCTTGAATTCTTCAAATATTTCGATTGTGAATGAAAAAAATTACGAATATTTGAAAGTTGGATTTATAAAATTTGGTATTTACTACTTCATGCTTTAAATTACAAATTATTCGTTTTTTAAATACTTAATTTTGAGAATTTTCACGATTGTATTTGAGAATGAAGTTCTAATTGCTTATTTTTGAAGTCCTAAAAAGAAAAATGGTTTCCTTTTTCTCTTAGAATCTGAGGTCATTCAGTTTCGAAAATTTCAAACGAAATTTCTTTAACCTTGAAGGTTTCATTCAAAAAATTCAATTTTCATTTAATTATTTTTGAATGATAAATTCAAAATAATCTGCCGTCCAAAAATATTTTAAATCTTAAATGTAATACCCATTCTTGAGCATGCAATTGAAAATTGATTTATCAAATTTTTTATAAAAAATTCCTAAAGTATTATAAATTCCTAAATTTCTGTTGTAAATTCCTCAATGTTCATTATAATGATTACAAAATTTCCTAAAATTTATCTTTCTTGTTTTGTCTATTTTTATTCAAAATCAATTTTTTGTAAAGTATATCTACATCCGTTATTAATTGTCTGAGTGTATAAATTTGCACCAGCCGCCCCCTTTTCCCAAATGTTATTTACAAGTAGCAATGGTCCAGAATTTTTTGTTTATTAATAATCATTAACGAATGAGGATTTTGTACATGTTGACATATCCGCAAGATTTACATTCAATTTTCACGCCAAGTGATTGTCCCAGTGTTGTGTTCATACAAATTTTAATATGAAATTTTTTAACGTTTACTTCCTGTTCAAGATCAATGTTTTGCTATAATTGCAACAATAATCCTGTTCATCGTGTTCCATTGTGTGTCCCGAAATTCTGCATTTTTTAATGAATTCTTATTATTTCACAAAATTGGCTTTTTGTAAATTTGCTCTTACGATTTAGGCATCTAACTTTATCAGTGGCGTATCAACGGTTGGATTTTCAACCAGAAAAGATAATTTTTCAACCAAGAATTTAAAAAATTAAATTTTAAATACAAAAATTGATTTCAAGTAAAAAAAATCAACAGAATAGTTGAATTCCCAACCAAGTAGTTGAATTTTTGAGGAAAAGGTGAATTTTCAACTAAGAATATTAATTTTCTACCAGAAAAGACGAGTCTTCAACAAAATACATGAATTTACAACTAAAAAAGAGAAATTTCTAACCAAATATTTGAATCTTCAACTAAAAAATCTAAATTTTTAACAAAAGCTAAAAAAATAATTGTTCAACTGAAAAGAAATTCAAGAAGGAAATAGGTTTTCAATGAAAGAGTAGAATTTTCGACCAAAATAGTAAATCTTTCACAAGAAAAAAAGAATTTTCAACAAAGTTCAAATACCAAACAAAAAAATGCATTCTCAATGAAAAATTTATTAGTTGAAATTCCAACTGAAAAATATTTTAATTTTAAATCAAAAACAGTTGAACTCAACGAAAATAGATGAATTTTCCACAAAATAGTCAAATTTTAAACCTAGGAAATGAATTTTTAATTGAAATGACGAATTTTTTACTAAAAAAATTAATTTTTAACCAAATAGTAGAATTTGTAACCAAAAAGATGAGTTTTCGACCAAGAAGGTAAATTTTCTACCATAAAGAGACGAACTTTTTATAAAATACCTAAATTTTTAACAAGATTAATTTTTCTACAAAAGAAGACGAATTTTCAACAAAATACATGATTTTTTAATTTAAAAAATGGATTCTAAACAGAATTGTTGAATTCTCAACCAGAGATGAATTTTTAACTAAAATGACGAATCTTCGACCAAAGAAGAAGATGAATTTTCAACCAAAAATAAAATAATTAAATTTTTAATTGAAAAAATTAATATTTAACAAAAAAAAAACAAAAAATTTTTGACAAAATAGTTAGATTTTCAAGAAGAAATGAATTTTCAACTAAAAAAGATAAATTCTCTAACCAAACAGTTGAATTTTCAACCAAAAAAGATAAAGTTTCAGCATGTAATAGTTGAAATTCCAACCAAAACATATCTTAATTTTAAATCAAAAACATTTGCACTCAATCAAAAAAGATGATTTTTCAACAAAATAGTTCAATTTCAAACCAAAGAAATGAATTATCAATTAAAATGATGAATTTTTTCCCCAAAAAATTGAATTTTTTACCAAATAGTTGAATATTTAACCAAAAAGATGAATTTTCGACCAAGAAGATAAATTTTCTACCACAGAAAGACGAATTTTCCACAAAATACATAAACTTCCAACTTGAAAGAAAATGTATCGAAAGATAGAATAATTAAATTTTTAACCAAGAAGATGAATTATTAACCAAGAAGATTAATTTTTACGCAAAAGAAGACGAATTTTCAACAAAATACATGAATTTTCAATCAAACTGTTGAATGTTCTACTAAAAAAGATTGAATATAAGACAAAAATAGAATAGGTTTATTTTTAGTTAAAAACATTCATTTTCAATAAAAAAAACACGAATTTTCAACCAAATCATTAAATTTCCATCCAAAAAGTTGAATTTTTAACCAAGAAGATTACTTTTCTACAAAAGAAGAGGAATTTTCAAGAAATTACATGAATTTTTTACTAAAAAGATTAATTTTCAAACAAGGATGGAATAGTTAAGCTTTCAGTTAAAGAAATTATCTTCTACAAGGAAAAAAACAAATTTTCAACTAAATTGTTAAATTTTCAATCAATAAAATGAATTTTCAACCAAAAAGATGAACTTTCAACTAAGAAGATTAATTTTCCACCAAGAAAAACGAGTTTTCAAATATATATAATATATAGTACATCAATTTTCAACTGAATAGTTAAATTTTCATCTAGAAAAGATAAATTTTGATCCAAAAATAAGAAAAGTAAATTGTCATTTTAAAAATTATGTTTAATCAAAAAAACTCATATTCAGCAAAATAGTCAAACTTTCAATCAAAGGCGAATTTTCAACCAAAGAAAAAATAATTGAATTTTCAGCACAAAATCGATATGTGAGCAAAAAACAAAAATAAATTCTTAACAAAATAGTTTAATTTCCAGGGAGAGATGAATTTTCAACTAGAATAATGAATCTTCTAGCGAAAAAATGAGTTTTTGACAGAAGAGTTATCAAGTATTTGCATTTTTAACCAGAAATATGAATTTTCAAGAAAGAAGATTAATTTTCTATCAAAGGAAGACGAATCTTCAATAAAATACATGAATTTTCATCTAAAAAAAAGAAGTTTCCAACCGAATGGTTAAATTTTCCTTGATAAAAGATAAACTTTGAAACCAGATTAATGTTTAAAAAAATGAATTTTCAACAAAATAGTCAAACTTTGAACCAGAGATGAATTTTCAAGTACTCGTAAAATGATGAATCTTCATTCCAGCAAGAGAATTAAGTTTAAACCAAAAATAAAATAATTAAATTTTCATTTAAAAAATTAATGTTTTACCGAAAGAAAAAAAATTTCAACAAAATAGTTGAATTTCCAAGCAGAAATAAATTTTCAACTAAAATGATGAATCTTCAACAAAAAATGAGTTTTTAACAGAAGAGTTAAACTTTCAACCAAGCAGTTGCATTCTTAACCAAAACGATAAATTTTCAACAAAGAAGAATAACTTTTACCAAAAAAGATTATTCCCAAACAAAATACATGAATTTCCAATTGAAAAAGGGAATTTTCCAACCAAAAAATTAACTTTTAATCAAAATGACGAATCTTCAACAAGATACACGAATTTCTAACCCAAAACGAAATAATGAAATTTCTCCTTAAAATATATTTTTTTAAATAAAAAAAATGAATTTTCAACATAATTTTATTGTTAAATTTTCAACCAGTGAAATGAATTTTTAAACGAAAAGATAAACTTCCAACCAAGAAGATTAATTTTCTACGAAAAAAGACGAATTTTCAAAAAATACAGGAATTGCAAACTGAAAAAGTTGAATTTCCAGCCAGAGATGAATTTCCAACTGAAATAATGAACTTCGAAAAGAATTTTTTTTTTAAATTTCATTGAACCAATTTGGCCGAGTTCAAGTGCCATGTCTGTCATACCCTGGATACGCCTCTGAAGTTTGTTAATATGAATCTGATGATTTGAAGCTAATTTCACTCGGGTATTTTTTGAGACAAAATATCCCTTTTCTATTCGGCTCTGAATATGTTCTGAATGCAAAATCTGTATGCATTTGAGCCTGGAAAAAAGATTGCACGAAATAAGTATATTGCAAAATCAGAAATATATTTTTATATAGTTGAGAACAATTGCAATTTTTCAATTGAAGATTTTTGTCTTTAGATTTTTTAAGGCAGTATACTTTCTCAGTGCAACCATCTGCTGGTTTCTGGGTAACCAAAAGGAACAAAAAACACGAACATTTAAGTTATCGTGGATACTATCATTTTCCTAATTACAATCCTGTAATTCTTTCTGCAAGATGAAATCTGATAATGTTTCATTGAAAGTTTTCAAACTACTTTTTCTTCTTGCAGAGAAATCTTCCTTTTTCTAAAAGTCTTAAACTTTAGTACGCTTCGCATTGCCTCAGCAATCTAATTAATTTTTAGCCTTGTATGTTACAAATCTGTTTTTGGGAGTGCTTGCCACTTGCTTGTTTCTGTGCCTTCTTGCTTGTTTATGCGAGGGAAGAGCAAAAAAAGGGGTGTTTTGGGGAAATGGATGACCATGAAAGGAGTTTAGAATCTCGGAAAGTAGCATCGACAGGTGAAACTAAACATCTACTTTTGTTTTGGCTCCGGCAATTCACAGGGAGGCCGGTGAGGGAGTCGAGTTTATGAAGGTATGCACTTCTCTTTAGCTGTAAAAGTGAATCTCTAAAAGCATGTTCAGAAATAAAAAATGAGAATTTCAAAATCCAGAGAGTTTCAGAATAGGAGATGCTTTTAGAGAGACTTTTATAGAATTTTAAAAAACGATGCAACATTATAATAGTTATGAATTTACAGAGACAAGAACAGAAGAGAAGCGATCTCGATGAGCAGCTCAAGGAGTACATTTCCGAATGGCGGAAGCAGAGATCCAAGGAGGAGGATGAGCTCAAAATGCTCAAGGTATGATTAATATTTTCTCTACAAATCTAAATTTCGTAAATTTCGATTTTTTTGGAACAATGTTCTTTTTTTTAGGAAAAACAAGCAAAGCGCAAGGTCACTCGCGCTGAGGAAGAGAAGAAATTGGCTCAAAAGAAGAAGGAAGAGGAAGAACGTCGTCAACGTGAAATTGGTAGGTTTCTTTTTTCGTGAAAAAATATAGAAAGTTTCTGAAAATGATCTGATTAATTTTAAATTTCCTTTCTGCAGAGGAGAAGAAACAACGAGATATGGAGGAAAAGAGAAAGTAAGCATTTTGAAATGTTCTATGATTTCCGTGAGTTTTATGTGATGTGAATTTGTTTAAATTTATTTTTATTTTTAATTCAGACGCTTGGAGGAATCCGAAAAGAAACGTCAAGCTATGATGCAGGCAATGAAGGACCAGGCAAGCAAGAAAGGCCCCAACTTCACCATCACCAAGAGCAGTATAGCTGTAAGTTTCCTTTAAGGGCATTTACTTGACTCTGATTTTACGGCAAAACGTCAGAGGTTTAATGAACCAGAGGAGTTATATGAGCCAGAGGAGTTATTAGCTAAAGAGGTTGTATGAGCCTGAAGAGCTATGAGCCAGAAAACTTCTGAGCCAGAATCATTGAGGGCATTTATGTGACTCCCGTTTTACAGTTTAAGGTTGTACGGTCAAACGGTTGAATATTTTTGCCTAATTTTTTGCATACGTATCCTAAATATTATTCTCTTTTTTTCTCTAAAAGCTATTTTTCAGCAAAACTGTTTCTATTTTGTTTGGAAATAAGAAAAGTGCGATGATAGCGAGTCATGTGCCAGAGAAAGCTAACATGACTCACCCTGATCGGTTGTCGTACGTGAGGCGCACTACAATTGCACTTTTTTAATTTTCAAACAAAATAGAAACAGTTTGACTAAAAAATAGCTTCTAGAGAAAAAAAGAGAATAATATATAGAATACGTATGCAAAAAATCAGACCAAAATATTCAAGTTTGGCTGTAAAACCTTAAACCGTGAGACCGCAGTCAAATAAATGCCCTTGATGGTTTTGGCTCATATAACTTTTCTGGCTCGCAACTCCTCTGGCTCAGAAATCTTCAAGCTCATAACTCCGGTGACTTATGATTCCTTTGACTCATAACAGCTCAGACTCAGCAACCCTCAGACTCATAACTCATTAAGCTCATATAACTTCTCTGATTTATAACCCCTTTGGCTCATAACTCCTCAGACTCACAACTCCTTTGGCTCATACGAATTCTCTGGTTAATACCTCCTCTGAATAATAAATCCTCTGGAACATAAGTTTTCAGGCTCATAACTCATCGGGTACGTATAACTCCGCTGTTTCATATCAATCATCTGGATAATAACTCCTCTAGCTCATAAATCTGACTCATAATTGCTCTGGCTCAGAACTCCTCTGATATTATATGAGTCTTGGATGGGGTTATATGATCCTGATATAACGTCTTTCTATAATAATACCTCTGGCTCATAATTCCTCTGACTCATAACTCCTCTAGCTCAGAGCTCTTCAGACGTATAACCCCGCTGTCTTATCATTCCTTTCACTCACAACTCCTCAGGCTCATAAGTCTTCAGACTCATAACTCATCTGGCACGTGTACCTCCTCTGGTTCATATAACTCCTCTGGCTCATTAATCCTCTGACTAATAATTCCTCTGGCTCAGAAACCTTAAGGCTCATAACTCCTTTGTCTCATATAACTCCTCTGGCTCATAACTCACGAGGCACATAACTCCTTTGGCTCATATAACTTCTCTAATTAATAACTCCTCTGGTTGATAAATCCTCTGGCTCATAAATTCTCAGGCTGATAACTCATCTGGTACGTATAACTCCGCTGTTTCATATCAATCATCTGGATAATAACTCCTCTAGCTCATAAATCTGACTCATAACTGCTCTGGCTCAGAACTCCTCTGATATTATATGAGTCTTGGATGGGGTTATATGAGCCTGATATAACGTCTTTCTATAATAATTCCGCTAGATCATAATTCCTATGACTTATAACTCCTCTGACTCACAACTCCTCTGATTCATAACTCCTCTTGCTCAGAATTCTTTAGACTCATAACTCTGTTGACTTATAATTCCTCTGACTCATAACTCTTGAAACTCATAAATTTTCAGGAATACAACTCATCTGGCACGTGTACCTCCTCTGACTCATATAAGTCCTCTGGCTCATTAATCCTCTGTCCCATAATTCCTCTGGCTCAGCAACCGTCAGACTCTAGCTCCTTTGTCTCATATAACTTCTGTGATTAATAACTCCTCTGGCTCATAACTCACAAGACTCATAACTCCTTCAGCTCATATAATTTATGTCTGGCTAATATTTCCTTTGTTTTTTTTTTGTTAATAAATCCTCTGACTCATAACTTCTCAGGCTCATAACTCGTTCGGCACGTATAACTCCGGTGCTTCATATAAATCCTCTGGATAATAACTCCTCTAGATCATAAATCTGACCCATAATTTCTCTAGCTTAGAAATCCTCTGATGCTATATAAGTCTTGGCTGGGGTTATATGAGCCTGATGTAACGCTTCTCTATAATAATCTGGCACGTGTAGCTCCTCTGGCTCAATAATCCTCTGATTCATAACTCCTATGTCTCAGAACTCTTTAGGCTTATAACTCCGTTGACTTATTATTCTTCTGACTCATAACTCCTCAGACTCATGAATCTGCAGGCATATAACTCATCTGGCACGTGTAGCTCCTCTGGTTCATTAATCCTCTGACACATAACACCTCAAGTTCAGCAATCTTCATGCTCATAACTCTTTGAGCTCATATAACTTCTCTAGTTCTCAACTCTTCTGTCCCATAACTCCTCAGACTTATATCTTATCTGGTACATACAACTCCGCTATTCCATATAACTCCTCTGGCTCATATAACTCCTATGGCTAATAACTACTCTGGCTCATAAATTCTCTGACTCATATAATTCCTTTAGATAATAAAGCATCACGGGTCCATATGACTCCGCAGTATAATAATTCCTTTGGCTAGAGTTCTTAAATTCTCGAAAATTTAAGTATGCGTTATGAAAAGGAGAATATGACAGAATTCAAGAGAATTTAAGAAAAGTTAAGAATTTATTATTTTTACCAATATTTTTATCGTTTACGTTATTTGAATTGTTGAATATAAGTTATTTGCTTATATAAACATACACATAAAAAAACAAACATAAAAAAAGTTCTACTGTTGAAATATTAAAATTTTGTATTGCGAAATATCTAAATTTGAATTTACCGCCAAATCCTCAAAAACGGAGTTGAATTTTGAAGTCATGTTTAATATGAATCGTTCTCATAGATTCTCAAAAATTTATCCGCTGGTTATATTGTCGGTAATATTCTCATTCTCGTTACTGTTCTTAAAGTAATATAACTGATTCAGAGCTCTACCTTTGGCTCATAATTCCTCTGGCTCATATAACTCCTCTGGGTCAGAGCTCTTTAGACATGACTGTATAGGCTTGTGATTCCTCTGGCTCGTAAGTCATCTAGCTTATATAGCTCCTCTGACTAATAACTCAGCTGGTCCATATAACTCCTTTGGGTCAAAACTCTGGTTCAAATGACTCCTTTGGCTCAATAATCATCTGACTCATAACTTCTCTGGCTCATAACTCCTCTGGCTCATAACACCTCTGGCTCATAACTTCTCTTGCTCATAACTCCTCTTGCCTATAACTACTCTAGATCATAGCTCTTTGGAACCAGAAATCTTTATACTCATAACTCCCTGAGCTCATATAACTCCTCTGGTTTAGAGCTCTTCAGGCTTATGACTCTTTAGGCTCGTGATTCCTCTGGCTCTTAAATTATCTGGCTCATATAGCTCCTCTGGCTAATAACTTAGCTGGTCCATATAACTGCTTTGGGTCGAAACTCATCCGGCACATGTAACTCCTCTGATTCAGATAACTCCTCTGGCTTATTAATCATCTAACACATAACTTCTCTGGCTCATAACTCCTCTGGCTCATATCTTCTCTTGCTCATAACTCCTCTAGATCATAACTCCTCTGGATCATAACTCTTTAGGATCAGAAATGTTTATGCTCATAACTCTCTTGGCTCATATAACTCCTCTGGGTCAGAGCTCTTTAGACTAATGACTCTTCAGACTCGTGATTTCTCTGGCTCGTAAATTATCTTGCTATATGACTCCTCTGGCTAATAACTTAGCTGGTCCATATAGCTCCTTTGGGTCAAAACTCATCTGGCACATGTTACTCCTCTGGTTCAAATAACTCCTCTGGTTCAAATAACTCCTCTGGCTCATTAATCATCTAACTCATAACTTCTCTGGCTCATATCTCCTCTTGCTCATAACTTCTTTTGCTTATAACTCCTCTAAATCATAACTCTTTAGGACCAGCGATCTTTATGCTCATAACTCCCTTGGCTCATATAACTCCTGTGGTTAATAAATCCTCTGGCTTACAACTTCTCAGACTCATAACTTTTCTGGCACATATAACTCCTCCGGTTCATATAACTTCTCTGTCTCATATAACTCCTCTGGCTCATAAATCCTCTGACTCATAACTCCTCTAGATAATATAACTCCTCTGGGTCAGAGCTCCTTAGACTAATGACTGTATAGGCTTGTGATTCCTCTGGCTCGTAAGTCATCTGGCTTATATAGCTCCTCTGACTAATAACTCAGCTGGTCCATATAACTCCTTTGGGTCAAAACTGTGGTTTAAATGACTCCTCTGGCTCATAACTTCTCTTGCTCATAACTCCTCTTGCCTATAACTACTCTAGATCATAGCTGTTTGGAACTAGAAATCTTTATACTCGTAACTCCCTTAGCTCATATAACTCCTCAGGGTCAGAGCTCTTCAGACTCATGACTTTTTAGGCTCGTGATTCCTCTGGTTCGTAAATTATCTAGCTCATATAGCTCCTCTGGCTAATAACGTAGCTGGTCCATATAATGTAACTCCTCTGGTTCAGATAACTCCTCTGGCTCATTAATCATCTAACTTATAACTTCTCTGGCTCATAACTCCTCTTGCTCATAACTCATTTTGCTCATAATTCCTCTAGATCATAACTCTTTAGGACCAGAAATCATTATGCTCATAACTCCCTCGGCTCATATAACGGCTCTGGGTCAGAGCTCTTTAGACTCACGACTCTTCAGGCTCGTGATTCCTCTGGCTCGTAAATCATCTGCTCATATGGCTCCTCTGGCTAATAACTTAGCTGGTCCATATAACTCCTTTGGGTCAAAACTCATCTGGCACATGTTACTCCTCTAGTTTAAATAACTCCTCTGGCTCATTAATCATGTAACTCATAACTTCCCTGGCTCTTAACTCCTCTTGCTCATAACTTCTTTTGGTCATAACTCCTTTTGCTCATAACTCCTCTAGATCATAACTCTTCAGAACCAGAAATCTTTATGCTCATAACTCCTTTGGCTCATATAACTCCTGTGGTTAATAAATCCTCTGGCTTACAACTTCTCAGACTCATAACTTTTCTGGCACATAT
>JAUMHM010000072.1:10866609-10880641 GCA_032362435.1 Melikaiella ostensackeni | reverse complement strand
AACTCCTCCGGTTCATATAACTTCTCTGTCTCATATAACTCTTCTGGCTCATAAATCCTCTGACTTATAACTCCTCTAGATAATATAACTCCACGGGTCCATATACACCCTTTCTCTAAGTCACAACTCTTCTGGCTCATGTAACAGCTCCAGATCAGAACTTCTCTCGCTCATAGCTCTTCTGACTCATAACTCTTTAGACTCAGAAATCATCTGACACATATACCTCTTAACTCTTATAATAACTCCTCTGGATGAAAACTCCTCTGACTCATAACTCATTCGACTCATAGCTCCTTTTCTAATTTGTTTGTTTGTTTTTAATTCAGGGAAATCTCTCGTCGGCGCAACTGGAACGTAACAAGACGAAAGAGCAGTTGGAAGAAGAAAAGAAAATTTCCCTGAGCATTCGTATTAAGCCTTTGGAAATTGATGGTCTAGGAATTGACAAACTGAGATTTAAGGCCCAGGAACTCTGGGACCAGATTGTCAAGCTCGAGACTGAGAAATACGATCTTGAGGAGCGTCAGAAGCGTCAGGACTACGATGTGAGTATCCTACAAATTGACAAAATTATTTCTTCTTAGAGCTCATATTTTATTAAAAACAATAATTCTCTTTTTCTAGCTTAAAGAGTTGAAGGAAAGACAGAAGCAGCAACTCAGGCACAAGGCTCTTAAGAAAGGCCTGGACCCCGAAGCCCTTACTGGCAAATACCCAGTTAGTATTATTTTTCGAAATTAAGATATATATCAAAAGTATTTTCTCATTATTTTCAATTGTAATATTGAATAATTATTTATTTTTCAACAGCCTAAAATCCAAGTCGCCTCCAAGTACGAACGTCGTGTCGACACCAGGTCCTATGACGACAAGAAAAAGCTCTTCGAGGGTGTAAGTATAATTTTTATAAATACCTAAATTCCCGAATAGATTGGTCCTTATGTCAGAAAACTCTTATTACTCCAAGACCATATTTTTACAAAATTCAAAAAATGAAACGAGATTTCATTAGCAATCGAATAACTTTCGAGTTTAGGGCCTGGTTCCAACGCCCTTAATAGGACCTAAAATTAAACAAAATAACGCTAAATAATAAGGACCACCCTATTTCCCAATGCAAAATCTTCACCCAGGACAAATTCCACCCAGAAAGACCTTTAATAGATTCGAGCTGTAACAAATAAGAATATAATCAGGAAAGCGAAAAATGATCGCGTTTGTAAATGCACCACAGGGATATGATACACTTCTCGCAGAGATGAGCGAGAAAATGTGGAAACAGAAAACAGATTCATTCATGAAACGCACAAAAAGTGAGTCGCTCGATATTTGTCGAACAATCCTCTGCCTGCTTGTCTTTTTGATACCCTCGATTGTAATGGTTGTAATTAAAAATTTTTTTACTGCATCAATATAATATCTACCCAACAGAATTAGTAACCAAATTTCTTAGCCCTTATTGTTGGGACTTCTGTATTTTATTGTTCATAACATTCAAGGAACGGTTCACCCTCTTGATATCATCTTGGTGCCACACAGTGGGAAGATGCACCTTTTTTGGACAAAAATCGACCGACAGTACAACTCATAACGGATTTTAATTTTTTTTTTATAGGAATGATCGTCAGTCTTCCAGATATAACGAGTGACTGCGGATATTCCACTCCGACTGGAACAAATTTGTTATTTAACGAAAAAGTCTTAACTTTTTTTGTATAATTTTTCAGGGATACAATTTCTTTTGAGAGTTTCAAATTTATTAAAACGGTTCATAAATCAATGTCATAACTAAAAATAATTTCAAGTGGTTTGGAGTAAGAATAAATTGTTCATTATGTTATAAATAAACTAATGAACAAAAGTAATTTTTTCGTGATTCGCAATGATTAGCTATCTTGAATCCATAGGTTTTGTATGAAATATGACATATATTAATGTGCGCTTACAGTTAGTTAATATTAGCTGCTGTTTACCAATTATTTAAACAAAGTTCATAGAAAAATGCACATTTTGTCTATTTTCTTATAAATGGTCTTCATTTGGGGGGGGGGGGGGATCAACTCCAAATGTATTGTCAAATACACCTTGCTGTCACATTTCACACAGTGACGAAAACTGTTAATTATATGAATAATTTTCATAAATGAATGCACATTTTGACTATTTTTTTATGAACAAGCTTAATTTATTTGTGGAACCAATTCGAAATATCTGGCCAAAGACTCCTTCCTTTCATATTTTTCATAGTGACAAAAAGTGTTAATACTGTAAGAAGTTTTTACAAGCAAATGCACATTTTGACTATTTTTTCAATAAACAGGCTACATTTTTTTCAGAATCAACTAGAAATGTCTCACCGAAGACTCCTTGCTGCCATATATTTCAAATTGATAGAAGCTATTAATTCTTTAAACAAAAATTAAGCCAATTCATAAAAAAAAAACGGTCATAATAGGCATTCATTTGAAAAATTGTTCATATAATTAACAGTTTTTGCCATTATGAAAAATATGACACCAAGGAGTCTTTAGTAAGAAATTTCGAACCGATTTTGCAAACAAAAAAAAGAAGCATATTCTTCAAAAAGGAGTCAAAATGTGAATTTGTTCATAAGAATTGTTAATATATTTTGTCATTATGGAAAATATGACTGCAAGAAGTCTTTGGAAAGACATTTCGAGTTGATTCTACAAAAAAATCAAGCCCATTCATGAATAAATGGTCAAAATGTGCATTTATATATAAAAATTGTTTATATAATTAACTCTTTTTGTTATTACGAAAAATACGCCAGCAAGAAGTCCCTTGCAAGACATTTGCAGTTGATTTCGCAAAAAAATCAAGCTTATTCATGAAAAAATGGTTACTTGTGCATTTGTTTACAAAAAATGTTTAAATAATTAACACTTTCTGTAATTATGACAAAATGTGATAGTAAGGAGTATATGAGAAGATATTTCGAGTTGTTTCTGAAAAAAACGTGAAGCATATATATGAAAATATGGCCAAAATGTGCATTTATTTATAAAAATTCTTTAAAGAATGAACAGTTTTTGTCATTAAAAAATGTTACAGTAAGAACTCTTTGGCAAGACATTTCGAGTTGTCTTCATAGAATAAATCAAGCTTATTCATGAAAAAAATGGTCAAAGTGTGCATTTGTTTATAAAAATTGTTCATATAATCAACAGTTTTTGTCATCATGACAAAATATGACAGCAAGGAATCTTTGGCGAGATATTTCGAGTTGATTCCGCAAAAAATCAAGTTTATCCATGAAAAAATTAGTCAAAGTGTGCATTTGTTCATAAAAATCGTTTAAAGAGCTAAAATTTTTTGTCACTATGAAAAATATGACAGCAAGGAGTCTTTGGCAAGACATTTCGATTCGATTTCGCAAAAAAATCAAGCCTATTCATGAAAATATGGTCAATTTGTGCATTTGTTTATAAAAATTCTCTGAATGATGAATACTTTTTGTCACTATAATAAATATGATAGCAAGGAGTACCTTTCAAGTTGATTCCGCAAAAAATTGAGCTCATTCGTGAAAAAATTGTTCAAAGTGTGCCTTTGTTGATAAAAATTGTTTAAAGAATTAAAATTTGCTCTCAATTTGCAGAATATGACATCAAGGAGTCTTTGACAAGACATTTCGATTCGATTTGAAAGAAAAAAATCCAGCTTATTCATGAAAAAATGATCAAAACGTGCATTTCTTTATAAATTTTTTTTATATAATTAACAGATTTTGTCATTACGAAAAATATGACAGCGGAAGTCTTTAGCAAGAAACTTCGAGTTAATTCCGCAAAAAAAATCAAGCCTATTCATGAAAATATGGTCAAAATGTGCATTTGCTTATAAAGATTGTTTAAATTATTAACAGTTTCTGTCAGTATAGAAAACATGACAGCAAGAAGTCTTTAGAAAGACATTCCGAGTTGATTCCGAAAAAAAAATTTAATCCTATTCATGAAAAAATGGTTAAAGTGTGCATTTGTTTATAAAATTGTTTAACGAATTAACAGTTTTAGTCATCATGACAAAATATGAAAGCAAGGAGTCTTTGGTAAGACATACTGAGTTGATTTCACAAAAAATCAAGCCTATTCATGAAAATATGGTCAAAATGTGCATTTGTTTATAAATACTGTTTGAATAAATAACAGTTTTTGTCACCATGAGAAATATCTCAGCAAGGTCAGCAAGAGTCTTTGGCAAGACATACTGAGTTAATTCCGCGAAAAAAATCAATCCTATTCAGAAAAATATGGACAAAATGTGCATTTGTTAATGAAGACTGTTTAAATAATTAACAGTTTTTGTCACTATAAGAAATACCACAGCAAGAAGTCTTTGTCAAGACATTTCGAGTTGATTCGGCAAAAAAAATAATTCTATTCATGAAAAAATGGTCAAAGTTTGCATTTGTTTATATAAATTGTTTAACGAGTTGACAGGTTTTGTCATTATGACAAAATATAACAGCAAGGAGTCTCTGACAAGATATTTTTAGTTGCTTCTGCAAAAAAAATGAAGCCTATTCTTAAGAAAAATAGTGAAAATGTGCATATCTTTATAAAAATGCTTTATATAATTAACAGTTTTTGTCACTATGCAAAATATGACAGAAAAAGTCTTCAGCAAGACATTTCGAGTTAAATCCATTATAAAATAAAGCCTATGTATGAAAAAATATTTAAAATCTGCATTTTTTCAATAAAAGTTATCAAATAATTGGTAAACAGCAAGTATTCTTAACTATTTGTAAGCGCACATGATTATTATATATTTGATATATTTATTATATATTTCTCAGTTAGTTATCATATTGATTTATGACCTGCTTTAATAAAATTGAAAGTTTAAAAAAAAAATGGTATCACTGAAAAGTTGATCAAAAAAAGTTTGAGGTTTCTTATTGAATAACAAATTTTGGTTTAGCCGGAGTAAAATATCCGCAGTTACTTTTTATACCTGAAAGACTTACGGTCATTTCTAAAAAAAAATATTAAAATCCGTTAAGAACATTACTGTCGGTCGATTTTTGTTCAAAAAAGGTGCTTTTTCCCACTGTCTGCCGTTCCCCTTGTTGATGTTCCCATCAGCATGAGACGAAAACGCGAGGTTATATTCCATAGGCCAGACCTCCGTTCCATTATTGTAAAATGTTATAATATTTCATATTTGTTCATGTGTATATATTTAACAATCCCCGAAAAAGTCCCATAAACCGAGACCACAAAACCAGAAAGGGACAAGGCAAATCCTGTGTGAGAATCCCAGCATGCCATTCTTTCCGTTGGTGTTTCAGGGCCTGACCGACCAGATTAAGGAGACCATGGAAAAGGCATGGAACTCACAGAAAGATCAGTTCATTGCTCGCCAAAAGAGTATGTATGACCCTCTTCTTCAGTGTACCATATTTGTGTATTGTTTGGAAAGCTAGAATTTTTTCATCCTAAAAATATTCTGGATGTCGCTTTTATTAAAAATATTATTGATGGAACTCTTCAATCGACGTTTCCAAATAACAAGGTTCCATCTCGGAGAGACCAAATGAAATGGTGCTAACTCGTGGAGACAAAATAAAAAGGTGCTAACTCGCGGGACAAAATTAGTGTTCTAAAGAGTTCAAGTGTTTGGAGAAATTCTCACGAGCATGATAATTTGCTTGATCTTTATGAGCTTTAATAATTTCATGAGCATTATGAGCATTTTAATTCAAGGATTCAAAAAATCGTATCTTCTATTTTTATTAACTTTTAGAGCAGAAACGTTTCCCTGTTTACATTTTATTTGAAATTGTAATCGCCTAAATAGCTAAATTTATTTAAAAATACTCAAATAATACACGTACATTATTTGAATTTCGCGGGGAAACATATAGTCTCAAATTAGAAAAGGCGCTAAATTTGAATTGGCATAGAAGTCAAAGTAATAAAAAACATATTTTTCGCATCATACAGTACAGGGATCACAATCTGCTGCCTTTTCTACATTATGTCTTTTTTGAATTTGAATTTGATTTTGAATTCCCCTCGAATTTAAGAAACATCTAAAATCGAGAAATTTGACCCAATTTCCCCCTTATCACCCTTTTTTACAAAGTTTCGATTTATTTTCTGAGAATTGTAAACAGAAATTCAAGAAATTAGAAAACAAGACGCTTTGAAAGATATTCTCTCAAATAAAATTCATGTAGGTATCTGTAGGTACTACATTCAATTGAATTTGAAACACTTTAAATTCCTAGAATTTCAAGTAAAATTGTTGTATTTTTAACAAAATAGATGAATTTTCAATGAAATAGTCGAATTTTCAACCAAGAAGATTAATTTTCTACGAGAAAAGAAGAATTCTCAGCAAAATAGTCGATTTTTCAACTGAAAAAGATGTTTTGGTTAAAAAAAAAAAATCAATCAAAACAGATTAATTTTCAACCACACAGTTGTATTTTTTACTAAAAAGGATTAACTCTCTGAGAAAAAAGATGAATTTTCAAACTCAAATAGGATTTTTCAACTAAGATGATGAATCTTCAACCAAAAAAAAAAAAAAAATCAAAATGAATTTTAATATAGTAGTTTAACTTCCAACCAAGTAGTTAAATTTTAAACCAAAAAAGATTAATTCTAAACAAAGAATGTAAAAGTGGATAATTCACCCAAAAATGGTTTCAATTTTAAATCAGAAACAGTTGAAATGGATTTATTTTTAACCCAAAAGTATGAAATTTCCACCAAATGAAATGTTTCAAATTAAAAACACGATTTTTTGACAAAAAAGTTGTCTTTTTAACAAAAAAAAATTCTTTTCTAACAGAGGAATTGAATTTTCAAGTGGAAAAGATATTTTAGTTAAAGAAGAAAAAATCAAGGAAAACAGATCAATTTACAACCGCACAGTTGCATTTTTCACTAAAAAAGATTCACTTTTCTTAAAAAAAGTTGAATTTTCAAACTAAAATCCGATTTTTCAACAAAACAGTTGAGTTTTCAAGCAAGAAAGATTTTTCGGTCCAAAAAGAAGAAAAAATAAGACAAAATTGTTGAATTTTCAAGTCACAACGGTGAATTTTCTACAAAACAGTTAAATTTTCAAAGAAACAAAATTTCAACCAATTTCTTGAATTTTCTAACCAAAAAGACGAATTTTCTACCCGAAAATATGAATTTTTAACAATAAAGGTACATTTTCAAACAAAGAGATGAGTTTTCAACTAAAATGATGAATCTTCTTTAGAAAAAAAAAAGAATTTTAACACAGTAGTTTAACTTTCAGCCAAATAGTTGAATTTTAACCAAAAAAGATTAATTCAAAACTAAAAATGTAATAGTGGATGAAAAAGATTTTAATTTTAAATTAAAAACACTTGAAACAGATTAATTTTGAACCTAACAGTTTCATTTTTAACCCAAAAAGATTAAATTTCTACCAAATGAAATAATCTTTCGAATTAAAAATACAATTTTTTAACAAAACAGTTGGTTTTGTAACCAAAAAGAATGACTTTTCAACAAAGGAGTTGAATTTTTAACCAAGAAAAATTTTTCAGTCGAAAAAGAAAAATAAAAGTCAACGAAATAGTTGAATTACCGACTAAAATAGGTCATTTTTCAACCAAAAATGAAATAGTTAAATTTTCATTTGAAAAAATTAATTTCCGACAACAAGAAAAAAACGAATTTTAACAAATAAGTTAAATTTTCAACCAAAGAGATAAAACCTTACCATCGAAAAAATGTAACAAAAATGTTTCCAATCTATTTGAATTAAAAACGATTGCAAATCAGGTGACAAATCCAAAATGTAATTACTGCTGTCTTGGTTTTCATGGCAGAATAGTCAACATTTCAACCAAAAAATATTTCAATTTTAAATTAAAAATAGTTAACACATATTAATTATCAAAAAAACAGTTGCATTCTCAACCGAAAAAGATTAATTTTCTACCAGAAAAGACGAATTTCCAGCAAAATAGTCGATTTTTCAACTAAAAAAGATGATTCAATAAAGGAAGAAAAAAATCAACTAAAAAGATGAATTTTCAAACTCAAATACGATTTTTCAACAAAAGAGTCGAATTTTCAACAAAGAAAGATTTTTCAGTCAAGCAAGAAAAAAAATTTCAACCAAATTGTTGAATTTTCAAGCTGAAAACATGAATTTTCTACAGAAGAGTTGAATTTTCAACCCGATATTATGAATTTACTACCTGAAAGGATGACTTTTTAACCAAATTGTCAAATTTTCAACCAAATAATAAAATACTGACATTAAAAACAAATGTACAATTCTGAGGAAACAAAAACAGAAAAGTATACTTTTCAAATAATCATTTTTGTGTTTTTCAGATTATTTCTTCCTAGCTCACTTTAAAAAAATACTTTGAATAGCTCAGGGTTCTGTATTAAAAATAATATACTAGAAAAAAATTGATAAGAATAAAGAATCAAAATCTATCTACTGATAAAAATACAATTCGAAAAATTGAAACATGAGCATTTTTCAGTTCTGTTATCTTCTTGAATTTTCCCTGATGAATATTTTTTAGTAGAAAGTGCTGAAGTGCTCAACAGATTTTTTAAAGCAAGCAAATAAATTTCTCATACACAAAAAATTTTTTTTATAGACAAAAATGACTAGAAAACTTGCTAAAGAAAAGGCGCTACTGCTAAAAAACGGTTTCTTCTAATATGCAATAGATACCCATATGATATAGAAAAAATTTAATAATAAATGAAATTTTTGTCTTTTTTTCGGAAAAAACTCCCCTATTTTACCTAAAATTGAACTACTGAATCGCTGTGATCCCTGAAAATATATAATTTAAATCAAGTATGTTTAATTCACTCTAGAGTGTGTTTGTAAAAAATCTTTGTATTAATTATGATATACTTTTGTTTAAACAAAAAATGCTTCAACTTTCCTTGAAAGCTCTATAAATTCTCTGTTCGAGCTCAATTGCTGAGCATATTGTATATGAATTGTATTGGTAACATCAGCGTCCTGAACTCAGTAGCACCTTTTCATTTGGTCACCACGAGTTAGCACCTTTTTATTTGGTCTCTCCGAGATGAAAACTTGTCATTGGACACGTCGAAATGTGGGATGTTACTATTCTTGGATCTTGATATGGTCCAAGTATCTGGTACTTTTTTACCGTTTTAAGTAGGTAGAGCTTTCTTTTTTTGCTAACACTATTTATTCAGGGGTCCTGATGCAAATTTCAAATTTGCTAGAAATGACTGCGACGCATTTCGGAAATATTTTTGAAGAAAGTTCCAAAAATCGTGTTTGCGTAGATTCACTCATCCCATTTCATTTTAGGGAAAAATATCCAACAAAAAAATTAAACTTAACACAATTCTGAGAAAAATTAAAAAAATAGAATCTTCTACTTTCAATAGGTGCCGAGTTATAAGCCTTCAAAGCAACCCAATTTTTTCAAAAAAGAGGCTGAAAATGAAATTCTGAAATTTCTGTCTATACTTTGGATCCTGTTATTCTTACGAAAAAATGTTCCAGATTCTAATTAATTTTAATTTCGAAAAAATTGAACACGAGTTATTGGCCCTGAAAAATAGGTCTGAAGCGGTTAACTTTGGGAGGCCATAACTTATAACTAGAGAGCGGACGAGCTCAGTCTAAAGTCGTGCACCGAGCCTAGGCTCGGCTCCCTCGTTGCGGAGAACCGCCGCTTGGGAGAAAGTGGTGGGAGAGCGCGCGCGAGCAATTGAATGTCAGTGACTGTGATCAGCGGATAGCATTGAGAAGGAAAAGAAAATAGAGCGTCGTATGTGCGCGGCGCACGCTCTCCCACCACCTTCCCCCCCCCCATGCAGCGACTCTCTGCAACAAGAGAGCCGAGCCTAAGCTCGGTGCGCAACTTCAGACTGGGTTCGTCCGCCCTATGCTTATGACCTATTAATGCTAGGTTATTGTTTTTCTATTCTTAAATTACTCGAAATTGTGCCTGTTTCAATTAATATCTGGAATATTTTTTTGTAAGATTACAGATTCCAAAATACAGACACATGCTCCAGAATTTGATTTTTAGCCTCTTTTTTAAAAAAATCGGGTTCCTTTAAATTATCATAATTCGACATCTATTGAAGGTAGAAGTTTATATTTTTTTTAATCATTCTCAGACTTATGTCTAGTTTAATTTTGCTGTTGGTTATCTTGTTCTAGAATGCAGTGGGACGGGTGAATCTACGTAAACACGATTTTTGGAACTTTTCAAACAAATATTCAAGCGTCGTAGTTATTTATAGCCTGGACTAATATGCAAGGTCTTAGTTTCAGAATATTAGAGCTGTAAGTGGGCCTTGAAAAAGTTTGAAGAAATTTTATGTAATAATACAAAATTATTATCAAATATTGTGTCCCTTATATTTTCCTCATTTGTAGATATTAATAGTCTTCATTTCAGCCTTTTTCTATGAGAAAAATAGAAGAAAATTCTGGAAATAAGTTGCTCACAATTACTAGAGAGAATGAAAATATTTCTTCAGAACAAAACCATTTCTGTGTCTTTATAATTCAAAAAAAATCTATTCAATTTTTATTAAACGGTTTTCCACATTCTTATTCCATTAATGAAAAGAATGAAATTCCAAAATATACATGCCAATTGATACACAGAAAAATCTTGACCTAAAAAGTGTAATTTAATTTAATTTAATTTAATTATTTTGATCAATAATCGGGTTCACTTTGCATAAAAGCATTATTTTGTGAACAATATTTCCGATAAAAATGATCCCAAACTGGTTCGATTTGAAACAAAATTCTGCTTTATTATAAAAGGAACCGTATGTTCATAGGAACCTTCTTCCTCTTGAAATGAACCCGATTTTGGGTAAAAATGATCGTAAACGTGCTTCAAAATAAACGGGATTTTCGTTTGGATTTAACCGCCTTGGGATTATTTTGAACAATAATCAGCTTCACTTTGAACAAAAGCAGGATTTTGTGAACAATATTTTCGATGAGAATGATACTCAACTGGTTCGATTTGAAACAAAATTCTGGTTCATTATAAAAGGAACCGTATATTCATGGAAACCTTTTTTTTTTAATGAACCTGATTTTGGATAAGAATGATCCTAAAGCAATTGAACTTGAATAAAAGTCCAGCTTTTATCTACATGTTTTCTTTCAAGATGGACCGGAATTTCTTCGTCAAAATGATCCCAGACTGCTTCAATTTGCCCTAAAATTTGGTTCATTTTAAAATCATTTCTTTTCTCAATTTTTTCTGGGCCCACATGAACTCTTACTTCAGCATGGATAATTTTTGACATGAATCTCCTAAACGAAAATTTTTTCCAAACTAACCATTTTTTCTCTTTCTTATAATTGACAGCGAAGCTTCCAAAATGGTTCGGCGAGAGGCCCGGAAAGAAAGCTGGCGACCCCGAATCACCGGAAGGAGAAGAAGACGTGAAGGTTGCTGATGCTGATCTGGAGGAACCAATTTTAGACGAAGAAGAGGAGGAGGAAGAAGGAGAGGGCGGCGAAGAAGAAGAGGAGGAGGAGGAGGAGGAGGAAGAAGAAGAGGAGGAGGAAGAAGAAGAGGAGGAAGAAGAAGAAGAGGAAGAGGAGGAGGAAGAGTAAAATCTCCCTTCACTGTATTCTTCGATCTTTCCCATATTTGCGAATTTAAAATTTGTGATTCTCAAATTTCAAATTGCGCAATCGTCACTCGTTCCATGTTCTCTTCCACCTACATATGAGCTCAAGTCGCTCTAATTGTATTTTTCATGGAAATGTCATCATCACGATATCCATTCGACTTGTCACCACGATTAATCAGCAATAAAGCGCGACAAAAACCTGTAAATCAACTGCATCGCGCAAACTTGCTATTACTACTATTACTACTGTTATTATTATTATTATACAATTACAATTACAATAATGATATTATACACACGAACGCACATACACATTATTAAAATAAAATCGTTTATCGTATAAACATTTCTGCACCTTATCAATCTTCACACAACACGGACATACATGAAATGTTGAGATTCAACGATTGATCGAAACTGCTATGAAATAATAATTTATTGATATAATATTGTTCCGAATTCCAAATAAATTTTAATTTGAGGGGGTACGATTTTGTTTGGGACATGTACATAGGTTCTGAATAGAATTTGTTAATTTTGATGAGATATTTTTTTGACTAATTTTATGTCTTGATAAATTAATTTAATACATTTAATCTGCTAATTTTTTTTCTCACAGTGTCTCGAATTCGAAATTTGTATCATCATGATTTAAGTAGAAGGTTAGATTGAAGAGGTTAATTTTCTACGACCACGGGAAAAACTTCCAGTCCAATTAACTCTAGTCTACTAAAATTTTGTAAGAAGAAAATTACGCTCTTTTACCCAGATGTCGGTACTTTGAGGAGTCGTCACTTTTGTTTCATGGCTATCAATAAATGTCGTGAAAACTACTTTTTCTTTATTTTTTGACGAATTCGAATACATTAATATGCTCCTCATTTTAGATGGGAGAAAGTTTTGAATGGTGGAGGATGTAGCAGGATTGCAAGGATGAGAGGTGGTGATGTAGTGTAAAGTAGGGAGCCGGTGCGTTCGAGAAAACGAGTGCAAGGGGGGTGTTGGTGACGCAGTGCGTCGTGGAAAGAAGTGAGTCCCGTGGTGACGGTGTTAAGGAGGGGGGGTTGGTGGAGAGCGTTCAAGAGAGAAAAGTGAGAGAGAGCGATTGGTGAGGGTGTGCCGTAGCGGACTGCGCTAGTGTGGCGTAAGCCGACCTAGCTAATGGGTGCGAGAGAGGGCGAAGGGTGACGTCATGCAGTGTGTCGTGGAGGGTTCTTTTGTTCGGTGGGTGAAGAGGGTAAGGATCCAGCTGAGTAAAGCTGGTATTCCAGCCGTATCAGTGGAACGGGTGAGCTGGTATGCCAGCCGACCCGCAAATGGAGGAGTTTGGAGAATAAAAGTAAAGACACAAAGGTTATGTTGGTATGGTTAGTATTTTATTCTAACAGATTCGATGTACAGCGACTTTGCAAGCAGAGCAGATGGCCAGTCCTGAATGCGAGAGAGAAATAGAGTATTGCGTAATGGCGCGCAGGCCAACAGTGGGAGCCGCTGACCAGAGCGGATGTCTAGTCCTGGGAGTGAGAGAGATAGCGAGGCAGCGTTCGGAATTTCTAGCGGTTCCTGGCCCGAGCGGATTTCCAGCCCGGGGAGATGGTTAGACTTTCAGATCAGAGGGGATATCCAGCCCTGAACTTTCTGCTCGTTCCGTCGCAAAACACGCCTTCTTATGTCCGTCGCACCTCGCGAGAGTTGCGAGAAGCTGACCGGAGTGGGAAGGAGCGAGTGGAGGGAAATGCGCGCGTTCGAGCATCGTGGGCGCTGCACTCGCGGCTCTCGTCTATCCTGATTGATTTTTTTAAAACACATCTTTGGTTGATTATTTTGGTATTCTTATTGGTAAATAAAGCTTAGATGGAATTTCAAATTTCTTTGGTATTAGCAATTCAAAGAAGTTCACAAAGATTTTAAAATATTTCCAAGTTTGGTGAATAATTTTTAAATATAATTCAGAAGATTTTCAAGATTTTCAAAAGATTTCAAAGATTGGTGAAAGATTCAATTTCAAGGTTTATGTGTTTTTTATGTGAAAATGACTAAATTTGTTTTTTATTTCAAATGAAAAAGGAAATTTATTTACTTAAGGCTCTATCGGCCTTAAGCAATACATTCTCATCATAATATTCGCGCACGATTTTCTGCGCTCGCCGTATAATATATACAAATAAAAAGTTGAAAAGACGATTAATGATTATCTTAATGATTAACACTTAGTCTTATGGAGAAATGTGTAACGTCAATTTTATTTGACATTTTAAAAGCACAAATTCTACTCTTCTGACATTTTTTCTTATCCTGCGTCGCTTGGCTCAAAAATTAAAATTAAAATATTCCAATATCATTTTCCATACTTAAAATACAAACTATGCCTCCTACCAAAA
>JAUMHM010000072.1:10839784-10861930 GCA_032362435.1 Melikaiella ostensackeni | reverse complement strand
TCTACATTTGTACAAAATACAGTTAATTAATATTATGTATTCCTACTGGAAATGTTTCATACGGCCCTGACTGTTTACAGCGTAGAAATTCTTGGAAGAGTCTCACGGTCATAGCAGGCAATACCTGAGACCGCCGTTAAACGGAGGTTCCACAGTATTACGGAAAATCGTGCAAATGAAAATGAGTTACAGAAAAGAGCAGGTAAATATTTTTCTTTGACTATAAAAATAAATTGGAATGGGTTTCCATAATTTTTGAGGAGGATAAAGTAGAGAACATCTGATCTCTTTTGGACTCCTGGCACGCAAGAACAATAAAGTTTCATAGAGTGAGGAAGAACAATACATGACCATGAGTCAAGTACACTAATCTTCAAGAAATGTGCACGTGCTTAGGAGGTAAAATCTTCTTCCGTCTACTTTTTTACCTTATCTTTTAGATTCTTTTTACATTTCTCTCTCTTTCTCTGAATTTCGTCGCCCAGAGTATCAACTATTCATTATGGCAGCTGACTTTAAAAGAGGCGGATACCACTCTGGAGAGAAGAGGGTCGTTAAAGTGATGATAAAAGGAAATAATTTTAAATAAAGTAGGCGAGAATTTTAAAGAGAAAAACTGCTGTAAGAAAGATGGAAATTTGAATTTACTATTTTTACAACGTATCTCACCTTACCGATCCTAATCAAACATTTTTCATTCCTCTATTTTTTTTCTTTCTAATTTCCTTTATCAGCTTTTCTTAGTTTATTGATATTTATTCCTTTATTTTTTTCCGGAATGATTGAACTTTATATAATTCATTTGTGAATGAGCGAAATAAGATGATATAACTTATATTATCTAATGAAGCGGGTATAAGGAGAAGAAAGAAAAATAAGAATTTAAGAAATTTATAGAAGAGGATGTATATAAGAGAGAGGAGAGGATGAGAAATATAAAACTTGCTAGACGTCGAAGTGAGAAAAAATGGAAAAGAAGATATATAATTTAGCGAGAATGAAGAAAGAGAAGGTATAGGGTAAGATATTTAAGAAAGAAGAAAGGGAGAGAAAGAGGATGGTGAGAGAAATGGACAAAAGATAAGGTAGAAGAAGTATTTCAATTTAATGAGAATAAGAGGAAAGGTTTTTTTTATGAGAAAAAAGATTTAAGAGATAGGGAGGGGTGGGGTAATAAAAAGGGGGAGAAATGTAGAGTAGAGATAGGGCAAAATTTGAAGGTCTTTATAAACAATAAGCATCTCAAAAAAGTGGTAGTAAGAGGAGTAGAGGATAGAACTAAAAAGGGAAAGAAGGAAATTTTAGGAATTTAAGATAGTGGGAGAGTGGATAAAAGGGAGGGTTGAATAAATGTCAAAAATTAGGGGAAGAAAATAAGCAAGGATTTGAATTTATAACAATGAGAGAGGCATGAAAGAAGAACCTGTGCAGAAGACAATTTAAAAGAGGAGGAGGAGAAGAGTTAGGTGAAAGAATGGGGAAATATAATTTAGGATCGTGGGATGGATGAAAAACACTGGGAGAGAAGTATATAGAAGGAGGAGAGAAAGAGAAGGCATTAAATTTAGAGAGAATAAGAATGAGAAGCTGAGAGAATAAAGAAGAGAAGAGAATGTAGAAGAGTAGGAATTTAAAAGAGAGGAAGGGAGTAGAAAAAGGAGAAAACAGATAGATGAATAAACAAAAGAATGGAAAGACATCTTAATTGAATACAGTAAAATGTAGAGTAATAATAATAATAATAATAATAAATAATAAAATAATAATGATAATAATTTAAAACCAAAAGAAGAATTTAAGAGGTAAGAAGGGATGAGAATAATGGAAGAGAAAAAGCATTAAAATTCGCAAGACGAAGAAGGGGGGCATTAAAACGAAAAGTGGATGAAAAAGGTGGGAAGAAAAGGAGGAGAGTATGTAGTGTGTAAGAGGTACAAAGAAAAAGGGAGAAATGAGTCGGAAGAAGGAACTTCATTTTTAGAGAATGAGGAACAGAAGAAAGTCGTATGAAGAAGACGCAGAATTTGGGAAAGGGGAGTAAAAACAAGTACATAAGAGAATTAAAACGAGGTATAAGAGGAAAAGATGGACATTTAGAAAAGAGATGAATTCAAAGAGAAAGCAGAGATTCAGGAAGAGAGAATAAGGTAAAAAGTAGGAGGAAGTAATTGAGAGACAAAGAAAGAGAAGATGAATGGGAGAGAAATAGCATTTAATCAAGAGGAGATGAGGAAAAGAAGGGAATGTAAAGGTAAAGAAATTGAATGAAAAAGGGAATATAAAAAAAGAGAAATTCAAGGGTGGAAAATAGAGTAGGAGAAGAGAGTAGATAAACGGAGAAGAACAGGTATGCGGAAAGAGATAAGAATCGAAAAGAATTTCATTAGAAACAATAACAGAAAGAGTAAGAATGAGTTTAAAACATGGTAGAAAATTTGAGAGAGAAAGATGAAAAAGGTGAAAAAACTGGTAAGAAAAAGGCATTCAACATCGAGAGACTTAAATGAGGAAAGCTAATAAGGTAATTGAATGAAAAAAGGAGAAATTATAAGGATGAGAGTTTGCAATCTGAGAGAGGAATATAGAAAGATGAAAAAATGTGTTGGAAGAAGGGATTCAATTGCGGGTTGAAGAGGAATGAAAAGAAGTAGAATAAAGAAGATGCAGAATAAATGGCAAAGGGGAAGGTAAGTCAAGTAAGAGAATTACACAAGGAATGAAGAATGCAAGAGAGAGTATGAAAAAGATAAAATCCTGTATAGAAAAAAGGGTAAAAATCTGGAGGGAATGTGAAAGGACGCAAGCGTGAATTAAAAGAAGAGAATTTAAAGAGATAGAGGAATGTAACAGACAAGGGTAAAGTAAGCTGGTAGATGCAAAAGGGAAAAGGTGGAATGAAGAGAGATAGAGGAATGAGAAAAATAAAAAAGAGGAAGAGAATTTCAAAAATTTAGGGAAGGATTTAGGAGGGTATCTAGAGAGAATGAAAATAAAAAGGTATTAAAATGAGAAAAAGTGTCAACATGAAAAAAGGGATAATTTATGAGATTGGGTTATTAATTTGGAAAGAATAACAGAGTTTTGAGAAAAATGAAAAGAGCTAGAAGAAGGGGTGGGGGTGGGTAAGTAATGTATTTTAAAGAGAATGGGTCAGAGGATAAAAGAAGGTTTCGAGAGAGGTATGTAGATAGAAAGATAAAGAATATAAGGAAGCACTTATATTTGGAAGAATGAGAGAAATTAGAGAGAATTAAGAAGAAACAGAAGAAATCAAGAGTAGAGGGAGGGAACAGGAATGTAATTTGAAGAGAATGAGAAAGAGAGAAGGAGAGAATAACAAAGAAAAATGGACTAAAGGAAAAATGAATGTAATAGAAGAGAATTTTAAGAGGAATAAGGGAGCTGGGGAAGAATTGAGACATAATGTGATACACAAAGAGGGAGATTTAAAAAAACAACAACATTTAAGAGGAAAGGAGAATGGTGAGATAAGTAGAAAGGAGAAAAATGGGAGGGTGAAAGACATTTCTCACAGAAAATCAGAAATGTAAAGAGGAGGAATTGGAAAGGTGGGGAGGGAAATTAGTGGTAGGAAGGAGAAGGTGTAGAAAGAGTAAGGAAAAGAATGGACGTGACCTTTCGAAAAATTTTGAAGTCTCGAAAAGAATTTAAGCCGGCACTTCATTGCGAAAGTATCAAAAAGAGAAGGGAAGAGAATGAAAATCAGAAAAGATCTCAACGAAAGAAAATAAAAGAGAAGGGAGAAAAATTGCGATCGAGGATGACTAAATTGATCAGGACAATGAGAAATCGAACACGAGACCCTTAATATGAGAAGAAAGTCTGAAAGAAGAGAAATTTTAGAGAGAGGAAGGGATGGGAAAATAGAGGGAAGAACCCGCATGTGGCAAGAGGGAAAAAGGAGACGGAAGAAGGCACTTAATTGGGAAAGAATGAGGAAAAAACTATACAGAGGTGGCTCCTAAAGTTGGTTAGTATAGTGTCACCAAGTACATAGTTCCAGCCAGGTTATTGGAAACGGAATTTGGAAAGGGGAGTAAAAACAAGTACATAGGAGAATCAAAACGAGGAATAAGAGGAAAGGGAGGAGACAGAGAAAAGAGAATTTTAAATAGGGAAAGAGAACAAGAGAGAATTTAATTTATAGACAATTCGGAAGAGGAAGGCAGAGATTTAAGAAGAGAAAAAAAGGCAAAAAGTATAAGGAAGTATTTGAGAGACAAAGAAGGAGAAGATGAATGGGAGAGAAATATCATTTAATCTAAAGGGAATGAGGAAGAGAAGAGAATGTAAAAGTAGAGGAATTGAGTGAAAAAGAGAAAATAAATAAAGAGGAATTTGAGGGTGGGAAATAGAGTAGCAGAAAAAGAGTAGAGGAACGGAGAAGAATGACCTTAAAACATGGTATAAAATTTGAGAGAGAAAGATGAATTTTGAAGGGAAGAGATCAGAAAAACTGGTAAGGAAAAGGCATTCACTTCGAGAGACTGGGATGAGGAGCATTCAAAAAAGAATTGAATGAAAAAAGGAGGAATCATAAGGAGGAGAGCTTATAGTCAAGGATGGAAATATAGAAGGGAATAAATGAGTCGGAAGAAAGGATTTAATTTCACGATGAAGGGGAACATAAAGAAGGAGATTGAAGAAGATGCAGAATAGATGGCAAAGTGGGAGGTAAGACAAGTGAGAGAATTAAAAGAGGAATAAAGAATGTAAGAGGAACTATGAAAAAGATAAGATCCCAGATTGAAAGAGGGGTAAAATCTAGAGGGAATGTAGAGGGACGAGTGCGTGAATTGAAGGAAGAAAATTTCAAAAGAGAGAGGAAGGTCGAAGACAAAGGATTAGTAAGCCGGTTGATGGAAAGAGGAAGAGGTGAAATGAAGAGAGCTAGAGAAAGGAGGAAAATTAAAAAGAGGAAGAGAATTTCCAAAAATTTAGGGAAGGATTTGGGAGGGCATTTAGAGAGAATGAGAATAAAAAGGTAGTGAGATGAGAAAAAGTGTCAACATGAAAAGAGGGATAATTTATGAAATTAGGTTATCAATTTGGCAAGAATTAAAGAGGTTATAGAAAAATAAAAAGATACAGAAGAAGGGAGGGAAAAAAGTGATGTAACTTAAAAAGAATGGGTTAGGGGATAAAAGAAGGTTTCGAGGGAGGTAGATAGAACGATGGAGAAAGGAGGCATTTATAATTGGAAAAATGAGAGAGAGTAGATAAAAGTAAGAAGAGACGGAAGAATTGAAGAGAGAAGGGAGGGAAAAAGTGATGTAACTTGAAGAGAATAAGAAAGAGAAGAAGAAAGTACCAAAATGAAGGAATTGAAAGAAAAAAGAATGTAATAGGAGAGGGGAAGAAAATGAAAATCAGAAAAGATCTCAATGAAAGAAAATAAAAGAGAAGGGAGAAAAATGCGATCGAGGACACGAGACCATTGATATGGGAAGAGAGTCTGAAAGAAGAGAAATTTCAGAGAGAGGAAGGGATGGGAAAAAAAGAGGGAAGAACCCGCATGTGGCAAGAGGGAAAAAGGAGACGGAAGAAGGCACTTAATTGGGAAAGAATGAGAAAAAACTATACAGAGGATATTCCTTACAGAAAATAAGAAAGATAAAGAGGAGGAATTAGAGAGGTAAGGAAGGAAATAAAAAGTGGCAGGCAGGGATGAAAAAAGAAGGAAAAGGTGTGCAAAGAGTAAGGAAAGTAAAATAAATGATTTTTTTTTGTAATTCAGAAACCTCGGGAAGAATTTAAGCCTGCATTTCATTGAGAGAGTATGAAAAAGAGAAGGGGAGAGAATTAAAATGAGAAAAAATATCAACGAAAAAAAATAAAAGAGAAGGGAGAAAAATGCAATCGAGGATGACTAAATTGATCGAGATAATGAGAAAGAGAGCACGAGACCATTAATATGAGAAGCGTGTCTGAAAGAGGAGGAATTTCAGAGAGAGGAAGGGATGGGAAAGAGTGGGAGGAACCTGCATGTGGGAAGAGGGAAGAAGGAGACGGAAGAAAGCACTTGATTGGAAAAGAATGAGAAAGAAACTATAGAGTGGTGGCTCCTAAAGTTGGTTAGTATAGTGTCACCAAGTACATAGTCCCGGCCAGGTTACTCTTATATTCTTTACTCCCACTTCACAGTCTTTAGACGTAGCTTTTATATATCCGAGACCAAAATAACGCGAGACGAGACTGTCGGTTCAGGTCGTGTGTGTTTTAGAATAATATAACAACAAAACACGTATCGTGCGGTTTCGCGCCTTTTTGTCCCGTATCTCTTTTCTCTCTCTCCTTTTCGGTTTAGTATCAGATCATCTCCCTTTGGTAATATAGGACTCAGTAAAATCGATCAACCTGTTGCTAGTGCGGGCCTACCGGTGTCTCAGGAATGCCGACGTTTAATTCCCTGAAAAATTTTTTACTCTGAGACACTTTTCGTGAAAAGAAACTTTCCCTCAAGGATAAACTGTGTCACGTTTCTGTGGAAAGGTCAGCCTTCTCTTGGATAAGGTAGCCATGTGAGTTAATTAGTTTGGTCAAAATTTACACCTTCTGCTTCCCGCAAAGCTTGGAACTCGAGCGGATTTGAAATTATTCGTTTGGTTTACAAGGTCTGAGGACAGTGTAGGTTTATTTACACTTTGAGAGATTTCATATATAATTTATATAGGTTCGTTCTTTCTTTGAACGAAATATTGAAATATTTTTGCAATTGTAAAATTAATTGATTAATTAATTAAGTGAATTAATTTTAATTTTAATTAATTTAATTTATTTGATTTATTTAATTAATTTAATTAATTAATTGAATAAAATTGATTAATTGAATATTAGACGTCGTTCATAAATGACATCACGTTTTTTTTGGGCAATTTTTACACCCCCTTCCAATGTGTCACTCAAACTCACGCAAGGCGAGTTCCGCATCCCCCCCCCCCAATAATGTCACGTCACGATTGGAACCCCACCAACCTGTTTTTTCATTTTATCTTTAACTGTTGTTTAAAAAAAATGTCAGATTACATTTTAATTGAATAAGAAGCAATTTAAAAAATAAATGTTTATTCAAGAATATTAGTAATAATTTTAAAAGTCTAACAAGTTTATGTTGAGAGTTGGGATCTTTTTTTGATTCTTATGAATTCCCTACTGAGAGTTCATTGGATGACTATTAATTGACCAAAATATTTTTTGCCAATGGCGACCCGTTTTCGAAAAAATTGACTTCTAAAAAAAATTTTATTTTTATGGACTGATACGTTTCTTCATTAAACTCTCATGTAGAATTATGTGAATATAATATTTTCAACACTTGTTTTTAAAACGACAATTGCTTTTTTCTTGAATTTTCAACAGTTGAAAATTGAAGAAAATTGAATTTTCGCCAGTTGAATTTTGAATTGTTGAAGATTCAACTGTTGGAGATACAACTGTGGGAAATTCAACTGTTGAAAATTGTAATTTTGATTTGCTTCAATTTTCAACGGTTTAAAATTCAATCTACAATTTTTTTTCAATTTTCAATAGTTGAAAATTCAAGAAGAAAGCGAATTTCGAAAGAAAGTTGAATTTCAAATTCTTAGAAATTCAGCTATCAAAAATTCAATTTCAATTTTCTTTAATTTTTGACAGTTGGAAATTCTATATTCATTCAAAATTTGCTTTTTTCGCGATTTTCAACTGTTGAAAATTAAATAAAATTGAGAATTGAATTTTCAACAGTTGAATCATCACTCTTTTCTTGAATTTTCAACTGTTGAAAATTCAAGAAAATTGAACATTACAGAAAATTGGAATTTCAATAGTTTAGAATAAAACAGTTGAACTTTCAATTTTCAACATTTGAAATTACAACTGTTGAATTCTCAATAGTGGTATCTTCAATTTTCAACTGTTAAAAATCTAAGAAAAAAGCGAGTTTTGAAAGAAAATTCAAAATTCAATTTTCTTCAATTTTCAACAGTTGAAAATTCTATTTTCTTTCAATATTAACTTTTTTCTGGAATTCTCAGCTGTTGAAAATTAAACAAAATTGAATTTAAAACAGTTGAATCTTCGCTTTTTCCTTGAATTCTGAACTGTTGACATTTCAAGGTAACTGATAATTCTGAAAATTAAAAATTTAATTTTCAACAGTTGGAAATTCAATTTAAAATTCTTCAGAAAATTGAGCAATACAGAAAATTGGGATTCCTACAGTTCAAATTACAACGGCTTAATTTTCAACAGTTGAAATTACAATAGTTGAACTTTCAACAGTTGTTTCTTCAACAGTTGAATTTTCAATAATTGAAAATTCAACAGTTAAAGTTTAAATTTTCTTCCAATTTCAACAGTTGAAATTTCTATGAAAAGCTAAGATTCTGTTGTTGAAAATTCAAATCCTAATTTTCTTCTATTTCCAACATTCAACAATTTAAGAAAAAAACAAGTTTTTAAAGAAAAATACAATTTCAAATTTTTTTAAATTCAATATTCTTCAATTTTCAATAGTAAAAAATTCTGTTCCCTTTAAATACATACTCACACTTTTTTCTTGAATTTTCAACTGTTGAAAATTTAAAAAATTGAACATTGCATGAAACTGTAATTTTAGCAGTCTAATTTTAAACAATTGCATTTTCAATAGTTAAATCTTCCAAAATTGAAAATTCAACTGTTGAAACTTCAATTTTATCCCAAAATTCGCTTTTTCTTTGAATTCTCAACTGCTGAAATTTAAAGAAAACTGATAATTTTCAAAATTTAATATTTGATCTTCAATAATTGGAAATTGAAGTATTGGAAATTCAACTGTAGAAGTTGAAAATTGAAGAAACTTGAAAATTGAGTTTCAAACAGTTGAATTTTCTAAGGTTGAATTTTCGACTGCTGAAAATTCAATTTCATTTAATCTTCAACAGTTGAAAAATCAAATATAGAAAATTCATGATAAAAGCGAAATGTGACAGAAAATTGAATTTTCAACGTTAAAAGTTCAAATGTCGAAAATTCAATTTTCAATTTTCTTCAATTTTCAACAGTAGAATTTTTAATTGTTGAAGATTCAACTGTTCAAGATAAAACTGTGGAATATTTCACCGTTGAAAATTTTAGTTTTAATTTCCTTCAATTTTCAACAATTAAAAATTCAAGAAAAAAGCGAGTTTTGAAAGAGAGTTGAATTTCAAATTGTTGGAAATTCAGCTGCCTAAAATTCAATTTTTAATTTTCTTCAATTTTCAACAGTTGAAAATTCTATATTCTTTCAAAATTCTTTCCTTTCTTGATTTTTCACCCGTTGATAATTAAAGAAATTTGAAAATTGAATTTTCAACAGTTGGATCATCGCCTTTTTCTTTAATTTTCAATTGTTGAAAATTTCAGAAAATTTAACATTACAGAAAACTGGAATTTCAACAGTTTAAATTGAAACAGTTTAATTTTCAACAGTGGAAATAACAACAGGTAAATTTTCAATTTTCAACAGCTGAAAATACAACAGTTGAATTTTCAATAGTTGTATGTTCAACTTTCAACGCTTAAAAATTCAAGAAAAACGCGAGTTTTGAAAAAAAGTCAATTTTCAATTCTCTTCAATTTTCAACAGTTGAAAAATCTATTTTCATTCAATATCTACTATTTCTGGAATTTTCAACTGTTGAAAGTTGAAGAAAATTGAAAATTTAATTTTCAACAGTTGAAATTACAGCAGTTGAATTTTGAATTTTCTTCCGTTTTCAACAGTTGAAATTTTAAGAAAAAGGCGAAGGTTCAACTGTTGAAAATTCAAATATTGATTTTCAACAGTTGAATTTTTAACCGTTTAAAATTTAATTTTAAATTTTTTTCGAGTTTCAACTGTCAAATATTTGAGAAAATCAAGTTTTGAAAAAAATACAATTTTAAATTTTCAAAAATTCAATTTTCTTCAATTTTCAAAAGTTGAAAATTCTATTTTCTTTCAATACTCACTTTTTTCTTGAATTTTAGACTGTTGAAAGTTAAAGAAAGTTGAGAATTGATTTTTCAGCAGTTAAATCTTCACTTTTTCTTGTATTGTCAACTGTTGAAATTCTAAAAAATTGAACATTGCAGACAATTTTAAATTTCAGCAGTGTAATTTTCATCAATTGTATTTTCAACAGTTAAATCTTCAACATTTGAAAGTCTAACTGTTTAAACTTGAATTTTATCTCAAAATTCGCTTTTTCTTTGAATTTTTAACTGCAGAAACTTGAAGGAAACTGATAATTTCGAAAATTTTATATTTAATTTTCAATAGTTGGAAATTTAAATATTGAAGATTCAAGTATTGAAGATGAAAATTGAAGAAACTTAAAAATTAAATTTTGAAAAGTTGAATTTTCTAAGGTTAAATTTTCTACTGTTGAAAATTCAATTTCATTCATTTTTGAACAGTTGAAAACTCAACTATAGACAATTCATGATAAAAGCGAATTTTGAAAGAAAATTTAATTTTCAACTGTTAAAAATTCAAATGTCGAAAATTCAATTTTCAATTTTCTTCAATTTGAAACAGTTTCGAGTTCAAGAAAAAAGCGAATTTTGTAAGAAAATTGAATTTCCAACAGTTGAATTTTCAATTGTTGAACATTCAACTGTTCAAGATACAACTGTTGAATTTTCGAAAGTTGATCATTCAACTATTAAAAATGCGATTCTTTTCAATTTTAAACAGTTGAAAATTCAACTGTTAAAAAGTCAATTTTCTTTCAAAGTTCTCTTTTTTCTTGAATTTTGTTGAAAATCTAAGAAAAAAGCGAATTTTGTATTAAAAACAAGTCTTGAAAATGGGTCACCATTGGCAAAAAATGTTTTTTCAAATTAATAGTCATCCAATGGACTCTCAGTAGGGAATTTATGAAATTTGAAAAAAGTCCCAACGCCTTAGGGTGCCCAATAATAATTTGAGTTTTTGAGTTTTGCAAACGCTACCCCCTAAATTTCTTCTTTTTGTAAAAAAATACTGCCGTAATTTTTTTATTTAATTGCTTAGAGGTCCCGCTGTGCCATTTTAGGTCTAAAAATGAATTCTCTTAGTTTTCGATTCATAAAAAATACAAATTTGAAGCTAAAAATAGTTTCACCCGTAAAAAGTATTTATTATTTATTGAGAAATAAGCCCTTAATTTTATGAGGCAAAATATTTTTTTTAAAGGTATTGTCGTGCACAGAATACGAAAATTTGTAATATCATAAAAATTAATAGTCTGAAATGGCCCTTAAATATTGTTTTCCCAAAAATAATATGCACAGGATTTGTTCTTAAATATTAAGAAAATATTGTCCATGTTGAATGAATTAAAAATATTTACACCGAGTGACAGAAAAGAATCTTGAATTTCGGAATACACAAAAAATACACATTTCTTATTGTTTAAAGAATCCTATATTACATTAAGATGAATTTTGTTGAGTTATTTCGAATTTTGTTGAGTTCTTTTAAATTCCTTTGAATTTTTTTGAATTCACTTTGAATTCTTGTGAATTTTATTAGATTCCTATTTACTTCCATTTATCTGAATTCAATGGATTTTTTGGATTTAAAGAATTTTACTACGAAATTCTTGGAAATTAAAAAAAATTCAGTGATCAAATTTGGACAGAAATTTAAGGACGAAGTTCTCGAAAAATGAAAAACCAAGAATGCAACGACTTCTTTCAAAATCTTTCAAATTTCTTTGAATTCTTTTAAATTCACTTTGAATTCTTGTGAGTTTTATCAGATTTCTATTCACTCCCATTTATCTCAATTCAGTGGAATTTTTTTGCATTCAAAAAATTGTACTACGAAATTCTTGGAAACTAAAAAAATCCAGTGACCAAATTTGGACACAAATTTAACAACGAAGTTCTCGGAAAATAAAAAAAAACCAAGAATCCAACGACCAAATTAAATAAAATTGAATTTGAAGGTTGGCCGTTGAAGAAGAATTAAAATGTTGATTTATTATGAAATCAATTTCCTATATTTTGAATATTTTATAGCATTGATTGAATTATTTTAAATTCACATGAAATTCTTCTTCATTTATCTTAGATTCATATGAATTTCATCGAATCTGTCAAATTCAGATCCATACGTATTTCTGAATTTTGTTGAATTCTTCTGAATTGCTTTGAATTATTTTTTAATTCTCTTAAATTTGTTTCAACTCACATTAAATTCTTCTAACTTCACTCCAATTTGATTGAAATTAATGGAATATTTTATATTTTATATTCTTTTTTTAAAAATTCATTTGAATTCATTTAGAATTCACCCGGAATTGTTTTGAATTCACATGAATTCTTCTAAGTTCACCTAATTCTAGTCAATTCAATGGATTTCATTTTATTTTTGTAAGTTTTTTTTTAAAATTCAACCTGAAGTCCTTAAACTAACGTTGAAATCTTGGGAATTTCGTTAAATTCTTTTGAAATCCACGAATTGTTCTAAATTCACTCTAAACTTGATGAATTCAATGAATTTTGTTCATATTTTTAAATTGTTTTCAATTTACTTGAATTTTTTGAAAATTCAAATTTGATTTTTACGATTTTCATACATTTCTTCTCATTTCTTTTCAATGGCTCTAAATTAATTTGAATTTGATTCAATTCTTTGTGTTTTTATTTTTCGACTTTTGTTGTAATTCATTTAAATTCCGTTGAATTAGCCTTGAATTCTGTTCACTCCCATTTTTTTTTATTTTTATTGAATTCTTCGAAATTCAAAATTTGTTTCTGTTACCCGGTATAAATATTTTGAATTTATACATTATAGAGAATATTTTCTTCATATTTTAGAAGAAATTCTGTGCATATTCAAGGGGTAAAGTATTTCGAGCCTTAAATTTGTATTTTTTGAAAATCGAAAACGAAAAAAACTCATTTTTAGACCAAAGACGGCCTAGCGAAACCTCTAAACAATTTATTAAAAATAAAAGAATGTCAGCATTTTGTCGCCAATAGGAAGAAATTTAGGGGGTAGCTTTTGCAAAATTAAAAAAGTCAAACTTTTTTTGGACACCCTAGTGGATATTGAGAATTCTAAATTGATGAATTAAATATTGAAACCTAGAAATTGGACATGGCTAATTTACACACGTCACTCTAAATTTGGACTTCTGTCCTTTTAGGTAAATTTATGGGAACTGCGTCATCGTCATGAAATGAGATTTTATGTTGGATAGCAGGTGGATCAATTCAGCTGAATTAGAGTAGTAAATTTGATTAATGTTGCTGAATGTTTGGTGATTGGTTCGCAAGGTTTAAAATGTAACAGAAAGTTCAAGGTTTAAACTTATTTTTAATTATTGCAATTTAGCATGTTTTTGATTTTTAATTCAAATATTTTTAAATTGGGAATGTTAGTGTTTGGTTACTTTTGAAATTGAGTAATTTCAAATTTCAATGGTTAAAAATCTGGATGATTTTTGTTTCAAAATTAGAATGTTGTAGAAATGAACGAATTTACGATTCATTGCTAATATAGGAAAACTAAATTTATAAAAATAATGAAACCTATTTTAATTAAATCCAAATTCTACTATAAAAAAAAGATAAAGCTTTTTCTACTACTTTTCAGTACTTGGCGGCGACTCGCTACTGCAAATTTCGATTTGAGCGCTCAAAATCATTTATATGCATTACAGATAATAATTCCCCGTATCGATTTTTTTTTATTCTCGCATCTTACTCTTTATGGCATATTTTCTTCCGATAGGGATACTTAGAATCATTTTCTACTTTTTTTTAGTACTTGACACAAAATCCTACCGCGAATCTTGATTTTAGTGTTCAATATCAATTATGTTACAGTTAATAATTCCCGTAAGCGAGTTTTTCATTTTTTTCATTTCGTCCTTTATGGAATATTTTATTCTCGTATGAGTATTTAGATTAATTTTTTTACTTTTTTCTAGTACATGGCAGCGATTCGCTTCTGCGAATTTTGATTTACGTGTAAAAAATCATTTATGTTACATATATAATAATTTCCGGTAGCATTTTTTATCTTTGTCTCATCTTGTTTTTTATGGGACATTTTTTTTCTCGTATGGAAAGGTAGAATCATTTTTTACTTTTTTTTTAGTACTTAGCAGCGATTCGGTACCGCTAATCTTGATTTTAGTGTACAAAATCATTTATGTTACAGATAATAACTCCCGGGAGCGAATTTTTCCTTTTTCGCATTTTGTTTCTTACGGCAAATTTTTTTTTATCGTATGGGCATAAGCATTTTTATCTCTTTTTTTAGTACTTGGCATCGATTCCGTACCGCGAATCTTGATTTTAGAGTACAAAATCATTTATGTTACAGATGATAATTCCCGTTAGCATTTTTTTTCTTTCCCGCACCTCGTCCTTCATGGTAAATTTTTTTTCTCGTATCAGTATTTAGAATCTTTTTCTACTCCTTTTTAGTACATGGCGGCAATTTTCTACCGCGAATCTTGATTTTAGTGTTCAATATCATTTATGTTACAGATAATAATTCCCGGAAACGATTTTTTTATTTTTTGCATTGCATCCTTTATGACATATTTTATTCTCGTATGGGTATTTTGATTAATTATTTACTTTCCTCTAGTACTTGACAGCGATTCGCTACTGCGAATCTTGATTTCAGTGTGCGAAATGATTTATTTTGAAGATAATCAATCCCGGTAGCATTTTCTTTTCTTTCTCGCATCTCGTCCTTTATGGCACATTTTTTTTCTCTTATTGGTGTTCAGAATCTTTTTATACTTATTTTAAGTACATGGCGGCGATTTGCTACTACGAATCTTTATTTAAGTGTTAAAAATCAATTATGTTACAGATAATAATTCCGGGGGACATTTTTTTTCTTTTCCGCATTTCATCTTTCAAGGCAGATTTTTTCCCCGTAGGGGTATTTAAAATCTTTTCCTACTTTTTTTAGTATTTAGCAGCGATTTGCTACCACGAATCTTGATTTAAGTGTGCAAAATCATTTATGTTACAGGTAATAATTCCTGGGAGCGAATTATTTTTTTTTCGCAATTCTTTCTTCATGGCAGATTTTTTTCTCGTATGGGTATTCAGAATCTTTTCCTACTTGTTTTTAGTACTTGGCGGCGATAAGTTACCGCAATTCTTCCTTCACGGCACCGTATTCTCTCGTATGGATATTGAGAATATTTTTTTACTTTTTTTTTTTAGTACGTGGCGTCGATTCGTTACCGCGAATCTTGTTTTAGTGTTCAATATCATTTATGTTACACATAATAATTCCCGTAATCGATTTTTTTATTTTTTGCATTTCGTTCTTTATGGCTTCTTTTATTCTCGTATATGTATTCAGATTCATTTTTTACTTTTTTCGAATACTTGGCAGCGATTCGCTACCGCGAATCTTGATTTTCGTGTACAAAATCATTTATGTTACACATAATAATTCCCGGGAGAGAATTTTTTCTTTTTCGCAATTCTTCCTTCATGGCACATTTTTTTCTCGTATGGATATTAAGAATCATTTTTTACTTTTTTGTAGTACTTGGCGTCGATTTGTTACTGCGAATCTTGACATTTGTGTTCAAAAACATTTATGTTACAGATGATAATTCCCGAAAGCGATTTTTTTTGCATTTCGTCTTTTATGGCATATTTTATTCCTGTATGTGTATTCAGATTCATTTTTTTACTTTTTTCTTAGTACTTGGCAGCAATTCGCTACTGCGAATCTTGATTTCAGTGTACAAAATCATTTATGTTACAGATAATAATTCCTGGGAGCGAAATTTTCCTTTTTCGCAATTCTTCCTTAATTGAGCATTTTTTTCTCGTATAGATATTAAGAATCATTTTTTACTTTTTTGTAGTACTTGGCGTCGAGTCGCTACCGCATATCTTGATTCTAGTAAACAAAATCATTTATGTTACAGATAATTATTCACGGTAGAATTTTTTTCTTTCTCGCATCTCGTCCTTTATGACACATTTTTTTTCTCGTATGGATATTTAGAACAATTTTTTACTTTTTTTTAGTACTTGGTGTCGATTCGTTACCGCGAATCTTGATTTTAGAGTTCAGTATCATTTATGTTACAGATAATAATTCCCGGGGGCGATTTTTTCTTTTTCGCATTTTGTTTTTCATGGCATATTTTTTTTCTCGTATGGGGTTTTAGAATCATTTTTCACTTTTTGTTAGTACTTGGTAGAGATTCGGTACCACGAATCACATTTTCTTCCTTGTATGGATATTCGGAATAATTTTTCAATTTTTTTATAGTACTTGGCGTCGATTTGTTACCGCGAAACTTGATTGTAGTGTTAAATATTATTATGTTACAGAGAACAATTCCCGTAAGCAATTTTTTTGTTTTTTGCATTTCGTCTTTCATGGCATATTTTATTCTTGTTTGGGTATTTAGATTCATTTTTTCCTTTTTTTAGTACTTGGCAGCAATTCGCTACTGCGAATCTTGATTTTCGTGTACAAAATCATTTATGTTACAGATAATAATTACCGGGAGAGAATTTTTTCATTTTCGCAATTCTTCCTTCATGGCACATTTTTTTCTCGTATGGAAATTTAGAATCATTTCTTACTGTTGTTTAGCACTTGGCGTCGACTCGATACCGCGAATTTCGATTTTAGTGTACAAAATCATTTATATTACAGATAATAATTACCGGGAGCATTTTTCTTCTTTTTCGCGATTCTTTCTTCATGGCACATTTTTTTCTCGTATGGATATTTAGAATCATTTTTTACTTTTTTTTTATACTTGGCGTCGATTCGTTAATGTTACAGGTAGTAATTCCCTGAAGCAATTTTTTTTGCATCTCGTCCTTCATGGCACATTTTTTTTCTCGTATGGGTATTTAGAATCTTTTTATACTTATTTTAAGTAAATGGCGGCGATTTGCTGCTACGAATCTTTATTTAAGTACTAAAAATCAATTATGTTACAGATAATAATAATTCCAGGGATCGATTTTTTTTCGCATTCTGTTTTTCATGGCCCATTTTTTTCTCGTATGGGTATTTTCTATCATTTTTTACTTTTTTAGTATCAGGCAGCAATTCGCTACCGCGAATCTAGATGTAAGTGTTCAAAATCATTAATGTTACAGACAGTAATTTCTGGTAGCAGTTTTTTTTTCTTGCATCTGGTCCTTCATGACACATTTTCTTCCTCGTATGGGTATTTAGAATTTTTTTCTACTTCTTTTTAGTACATAACAGTGATTTGCTATTGCGAATCTTGATTTAAGTGTTCGAAATTATTTATGTTACAGATAGTTATGTCCGGTATCAATTTTTCTTCACTCTCTCTTCTCCTCCTTCATGGCAAATATTATTTTCTCGCATGGATCTTTAGATTCTTTTTCTACTTCTTTTTAGTACATGGCGGCAATTCGCTACCGCGAATCTTGATTTCAGTGATGAAAATCATTAATATGAATGACAGATAGTAATTTCTAGGAGCGATTTTTTTCTTCTTCGTATTTTGTCCTTCATGGCAGATTTTTTGTCTCACATAGATATTTAGAATTTTTTTATACTTATTTTTAGTATTTGGTGGTGATTCGCTAACGTGAATCTTGATCTTAGTGTTTAAAATCATTTATATGTGTTACAGATAATAATTCCCGGAAGCAAATTTTTTTCTTTTCTCATTTTTTCCTTCATGGCACATTTTTCTTCTCTTATGGGATTTTAAAATCTTTTTCTACTTCTTTTTAGTACTTGGCCGCAGTTCGCTACCGCAAATCTTGACATTAGGGTTTAAAAATATTTATGTTGCAGATAATAATTCTCCGGTCGCGATTTTTTTTTTCGCATTTCGTCCTTCATGACATATTTTTTTCTCGTATTAGTATTTAGAATCTTTTTCTACTTCTTTTTAGTACTTGGCAGCGATTCGTGACCGCGAATCTTGATTATAGAGTTCAAAAACATTTATGTTACAGATAATAATTCCGGGTCGCAATTTTTTTTCTTCTTCGCATTTTGTCCTTCATGGCACATTTTTTTTCTCGTACGGGTATTTAGGATCTTTTTCTACTTCTTCTCAGTTCTTGGCGGCGATTCGCTGCGGCGAATCTTTTGATTAGTACCCAACGAAACATGTTTATATTCCAAGTTTCAAAAATAGCCAGTGATATCTCATATACATATTCCCTTGTCCACTAGAAATCTCACAAAGTCTTGACGCAAAATCTCATATTCTCAACTGAGGCATCCAGAAAGAGCAAGCAACCGAGCAGAATGTAGGAGGACAGCTTGAAAACGTTTATAGTCTGTCGTGTCTCGAAGCTCAGAAAATCCAGTGTACAATGAACATTAGTAATGCGGCAGTTGGACAGTCTGCGGTCATGCATCAGTGAGACCTGAAAAATCATTTCAAAGTCTCACAACTCAGAGTGAAAAGTGACAAAAAATGAAAAGTGACAAATACAAAATGGAAAGTGACACATAAAAAATTTAAAATGATGAGTATAAATGGAAAATAGTTTCTGACATTCTTACCTATCGTTACACATTTTCGTGCTATGTTTTAACCAGTGTGTGGCTCTGTGCGTTTTTCATACACTATGAGCATGGGCGCACTTTTCGAAAATCTCTTTCCAAGGGCAATAAATTTTCGAAAAAAAGCGTCTTTTGCGAATTTTTTTCGAGTGTCATGGCGATAATGTCGTCGGGAGAAAGGGACCAGGAATGTCGTCGGGTAACGACGAAACACCGTCATCGTCGGGTCGTCGTTCCACTTCCTGGTTCCATGTTAGCAACTAAAGAACGTAAAAGAGGCAGAATGAGAAGCTGACTATGGAGAACTTTGCCAACTCAGAAAATCCTCTCGATGCGGTGAGTTGAAAACAAAATTAGACTAATTTTATTGCAAATTCCATCGGCAATTTCTTTCATACTCGGACATATGGCAATTATTTAAGGAAAATAAATTCTAATGTTTAGAATTTTTAATTGAAAATTGTAGAGTTTTATTTTTCTTTGTGTAAGAAGCCATCCATAAACTACGTTACCAATTTTAGGAGGGGGGGGGGGAGAGGTGCCAAAACGTTACGAACTTGGATAACGTTTTGTACGTTTTCTTATGATAAATTCTAACAAAATTTTGGGAATTTTACGAAAGATGGCCCTGCAAGGGTACAGTTCAATAATAACTTGAGAAGTTTCAACTAAAATAATGAATCATCAACTGAACAAATTAATTTTCAACAAAGGAGATCAAATTTCAAACAAGTCATTGAATTTGCAACTAAAAAAGATGAAGTCTCAAACAAGAAGATTAATTTTCCATCAAAAAGACGAGTTTTCAACAAAATACATGATAATCCATCTGAAAAAGATAAATTTTCAATCAAATACGGAATAATTAAATTTTCAGTTAAAAAGTTATTGTTTGACGAAAAAAAACGAATTTTGAACAAAAAAGTTAAATTTTCAACCAAAGAGATGAAATTTCAACTAGGATGATGAATCTTCAACTAGAAAAAATGAATTTTTAATAGAAGAGTTCAACTTTCAACCAAGTAGTTGAACTTCAACTAAAAATATGAATTTTCAACCAAGAAGATTAATTTTCTACCAGCAAAGATGAATCTTCAAAAGAAAAATTTTCAACCAAATAGTTGAAACTGCAACTATACAATATAAATATTCAACCAAAAATAGAATAGTTTAATTCTCAGTGAAAAAAATTAGCGATTAACGAAAAAAAAATTTCAACAAAATAGTTAAAATTTCAAACAAAGAGATGAGCTTCCAGCAAAAAAGATCACTTCTCTACCATAATAGGTGAATTTTCAATCCGAAAGGACGAAATTCGATCAAAAAGATGACATGAATGAAATAGATGAATTTTCAACAAAGTAATTAACCACTCAACAAAATAGTTGAATTTTTAACCAAATAGATGAAGTTTTGACATACAGTGCTGAGTTTTCAACTAAGAAGATTAATTTTCTACCAAAGGATCAATTTTTCACATAATACATGAATTATCAACTTAATAGTTGAAATTTTAACTAAAAACATGAGTTTTCAACCAAAAATGGAATAGTTGAATTTTTAATTTGAGAAATTACTCTTCAACAACCAAAAAAAAGAATTTTCAACTAGTTGTATTGAAGGAAGAGAGATCAATTTTCAACAAAATAGTTCAATCCTTAACCAAATAGATCAATTTTCAACACAAAAGATTCATTTTCTACACAAAACGACGAATTTTCAACAAAAGAGTTTCATTTTTCAAACTATCAAGTCGAGTGTCAGAAAAAATTGACTTTTAAATCGGAAAAGATAAATTTACAACAAAAAAGTTAATTTTCAATGAAGAAAGATGAATTTTCAACTAAAAAAGATAAAATCAGTTAAATTCAGACAAAAATACGATTTTTTAACTGAATGGTTGAATACTCAGCCAAAAAGATGAATTTTCAGCAAACAACGTAATTTTCTACCTAAAAAGACGAACTTTCGAACAGAATACATGAAAATTCTACCAAATGGTTGAATTTTCGTCTTATAAAGGATAAATTTATTAAATTAAATTAAATTAAAATTAAATTAAATTTAAAAAAAAGGATAAATAAAAGAAATGATTTTTAGTCAACTAAAAAATGAATTTTCAACAAAGTATTTAACTTTTTAACCAAAGTGGTTGAATTTTCCATAAAAAAAAATGAATTTTTAACTAAATGGTTCAATTCTCAAACAAAAAGATGAATTTTTACGAAGAAAATCAACGTTCCACTAAACAAGACGAATTTTCAACAAAAGCATTGAATTTTGATGCCAAAAAGGCGAATTATGTACAAACCATTTGAATTTCGAACCCAAAAATATATGTATGATTTTCCAACAAAAAATTTCAAGTTTCAGCCAAAAAACATTTTAATTTTAAATCGAAAACAGTTGAACTCAACCAAAAAAGATAAGTTTTGAACAAAATACATGATAATCCATCTAGAAAGATAAATTTTCAACCACAAACAGAATAATTAAATTTTTAGTTGAAAAGTTATTGTTTGACAAAAAAAAACGAATTTTTAACAAAAAAGTTGAATTTGCAAGCACAGAGATAAAATTTCAACTAAAATGATAAATCTTCAACCAGAAAAAAATTAATTTTCAACAGAAGAGTTCAACTTTCAACCAAGTGGTTAAATTTTTAACTAAAAAATGTAAATTTTTATCGAAGAAGATTAATTTTCTATCAGGAAAGATGAATCTTCCAAAGAGAAATTTTTAACCAAATAGTTCAATCAGCAAATAAACAATATAAATTTTTGAGGAAAAATGGGATAATTCAATTTTTAGTTTAAAAGTTATTGTTTAACCAAAAAAAAAACGAACGATTTTTCAACAAAAAATGTTAAATTTTCAACCAGAGAGATGGAATTTCAACTAAAATAATAAATCTTTAACCAGAAAGAATGGATTTTTAACAGAAGAGTTCAACTTTCAACCAAGTAGTTAAATTCTTAAACAAAAATATGAATCTTCAAAAGAGAAATTCTTAACCAAATAGTTGAATCTGCAACTAAACAATATAAATTTTCAACCAAAAATAGAATAGTGTAATTCTCAGTCAAAAAAATTAACGATTAACCAAAAAAAAGTTTCTAAAAAATAGTTAAATTTTCAAACAAAGGGATGAACTTTCAGCAAAGAAAGATGACTTTTTTACTATAATAGATGAATTTTCAATCCGAAAGGATGAATTTTCGATCAAAAGGATGACTTTAATGAAATACTTGAATTTTCAACTAAAAACATAAGTTTTCAACCAAAAATGGAATAGTTGAATTTTCAGTTTAAAAAATTACTCTTCAACAACAGAAAAAAAAAAAAATTTTCAACTAGTTGTATTCAATAAAAAAAGACGAATTTTCAATAAAAGAGTTTAGTTTTCAAGCTACGAAGTCGAATGTTTTGAAACAAAATTGACTTTTAAATCGGAAAAGATAAATTTATAACAAAAAAGTTAATTCTCAATGAAGAAAGATGAATTTTCAATCAAGTAGTTGGATTTTCAACTAAAATAGATAAAACCAGTTAAAATCAGCCAAAAAAGACGATTTTTCAACAAAACGATTAAATCCTCAACCAAAAAGATGAATTTTCAACAAACAAGATCA
>JAUMHM010000072.1:10814018-10827069 GCA_032362435.1 Melikaiella ostensackeni | reverse complement strand
TTAAACATTCACGACCAGAAAATAAATTCACTGTCATTTTCCGGCTTTCTCCCGGTCTCAAAAAAACTTCAGCTCATCAAGTTCACACGAATTAACTACAAGACATTGTGAATTGCAATTTTGAATATAATTTTAATTTTTCAACTAAAAAAAAAGGTGACAAATTTTGAAAGTAGGTGAAATAGGTGACAATATCTAAAATAGGTGACAAAAGGTGACAATTTCTAAAATAGTTGACAAAAGGTGAATAGGTGACACTCTGTGATGACTGGGATATGTTATTAAAAAATTAGAATTTGGCCTGAAAAAAATATGACCCAGGGGCCAACTGAAATGACGGCGTTTCGGGCGTATTCCCTTTCGATCGCCAGCGGTTCAACTTCTGACGATGATGTAAACAACTGTCCGAGCGAAGACCTTCAGTACAGGGTGTCAAGGGACGCTCAGGGGGGGGGGAGCAGAAGCAGTCGAGCATGAATAACCGTAAAGCCGGCACAAGAACGGGCAGCATAGTAACGCGAGATGAGTGTAGTTCACAAGTTTGAGAATGTTAGAAATTTTTAGAAATATGTTATGGTTTTTGATTATTACATTTTTCTGTTTTGAAACATGGAATAACCTCAATAGACTGATTTAAAAACAACCTACATAATTTTTGCAGTTTGATGGCTTATAATATGCTAGAGAGATTGAAGAATAGAGGACAGACGCGTGCTTCTCATAAGGTAGAATTGAATGGGAGATTAAAGCTATCTTGCCTAAAGCACGTGTTTACGTGGCGCCTTATACGCTGCAATAGCTTCTCGTATAAATATGATAGTGTGTGTTAATGTGTGTTGGTGCGTGAATGTGCGAGAGTGTGTTAGTGTATGAGTGTAAGAGAGTATGTAAGTGTGTGAGAGTGGTTTAGTATTTGTGCGTGCGTGAGTGTTTTCTGAGTTGGTGTGAGTGTGAGATGCCCTGGCTGATAGGAATGCTTCTGAATGAGTTTGCCTGCACCAAGGGAAACTGAATAGATATAGAGAAGCTTGCAAGGGACGTACCAATTTCGCATTATCCTGCACTCTAGATGCGATTCAAGGAGACTTATTCACAAATAGTCAACGCCTTGAGAGAAGGGCTTTAGGTGTCACTTCCAAATGCTCTTATCACTAATGTGACACCTCAACTTGCTTCTACGAAGCCATCATCTACGTCACTTGAAACTGTCAGAGATTTGATAAAGGACTTCAATATGTTCTATTTATGGGAAAATGTATTACAAGCTACAACTGTTATACGACAAATGTCGGAACCGTTTCCCAAAATAAAAAGAGAAAATCTAAATAAGCACTTGTGACTTCAATCAGAGCGGTATATTTTACCGTGTTGGAATTGTAGAGAATATAAAACCACGGATTTTACTAATGTTTTGTGGGCGAAGAGGGCGTTTGTAATATGTAATGAAAAAATCTCAAACCGTTTGCTTAGATAGAAAGCGGCTGGTGCGAAAAAAATTGTTGAAAATAGTCCACGTAGAATAACTACCAGTCAAATTGTAGAGTGCTCGAGCAACTGCAATAGAGCAATGGTCTAGGTTCTAGACTAGAGAACTTGCCCTCATGCGTTCACGTCCTCCTTCCTTTTTTCATTTTTTTTTGCTAATTTTTGTTTTTTAAAATAATTTAATGGAATATATGCATAGGTATTATAACCATGGAAACCCCAAAACGTCATCCACTTCCCATCTGCCCGTGTACTGGAAATCTCAGTACACAGCAACCACCCACTTTCCACCTCACCGTGTCATGCAACTCTCAGTACGTTACCGCCACCCACTTTCTACCTCGCTTCGTACTGGAACTCTCACTACGCAACCACTACCCATCATTCACCTCGCCGTATACTGGAACTCACAGTACGCAACCACCACCCGCTTTCCACCTCGCCGAATACTGGAACTCTCAGTACGCAGGCACCGCCGGCTTTCCACCTCGCCACGTACTGGAACTCTCAGTACGCAGACACCACCCACTTTCTACAACGCCGCGTACTGGAACTGTCATCACGCAGCTATCATCGACTTTCCACCTCATCACCTACGTGCCTATGAGTCCCCCCCACCACCACTCTTCTACCCACTGGATTCACCCTCTCCCTCTCACCCATGACCCTTCGACCTGTTCCACCCTTATCGCCCAAAAATTAGACTAAGTCAGGTATGCCACTTTAAATCAATTTATTGAAAAGAAATAATTTTATTTTGAAGAATATACATTTTACTTCTATTCGGATTGATGATTAGCAAAATGTATTGAATTTTAAAAGATAATATGAAAAAATAAATTTGACAAATTTGTATAAAACTGGTAAATTTAGTGTTTGTTCCAATAATTATTTTCAACTCCAAGTTACCTTGCACATGTACGACTTTTTTGTGGAGTGAAATTTTTATTAATTCCTCCACCTCTGCACATTTTTTTTTGCAATCGTTTTCAAAGAAAGTTTATGTCGGTTGACTGACTTTTCTAGTTTTTAAAAAAAAGTCCCTCATGAGGTCCTCCAGTTCTACCTGCAAGTTTTTATCTCGCTTTCCTGAGATTTCTTGAAGCACCTGACCTACATGGACAAGTAGAACTTTAATATAATTACATCAATCAGTGCCGCTAAGCATTCTTAATTATGTCGAAAGCATATTTTTAGATTTGTGAGACTTCGCTGTATCGAAAACGTCTTTCAAATGCAATAAAAAATCAGAGATGGTTTTTTTTATATTTATTACTAATTTTGTTGCAAAAGCTCTGCTAAATATTGTTTTATACTTTTTCCTTTGTAGTCGACCTTTCTTCTAATTCCACTTTTAATCTTAAATCTCTCAAGTTTGCTTTTTCATAATCTGTCAAGATAAATAAAAATTAAAGAAATAAAAACAAATAAGATTAGAAAAATCCTTTGGCTTCGATGGAGTTCTTACAACCACATTAATAAAAGCTTCTTAGCCTCTAGGACTCTTCTTGTAAGGATATTATTGCAGGCACTTCAGCGTCCTTGAAAGCAAACGCCGTCCAAGACATTATTTAAGATTTAATTGAATCTGAGAAGACGCTTTGAAAATTTCATTAAATAGAAATTTAATCAAAAGTTTCATAGACAATAATATTTATGAGTGAGTCTTCAAATAAATTACATATTTTCAAAAATTTTATCATTTCAAATTCAAGAAATTGAAAAGAAAAAAACAATTTTTAATTTTATGAATATCTTTTTCTAGGCGACTGTACTAATATTTTTTTTTATATACGAGATCGATCGCGCGCTCAAGCGCGCGTGTTTTTGTCTTCGAAATTTTATATCTCTATTTTATTCTGTGATTATCTTTGGATATTATTGTTTTAAAGTCAGTCGAATAATTCTGTGCATACATACTTCTTAATAATTTTTGAATTTTAAAAATCCGTTTACTGGGCTAGTTGAGAGTAAACGAGGACTATATTCCTGTACGAAACCCTAAAAATGTTGTCAGTTTTCGCGTATTTCTCTCCGCTTTTGAGAAAATTTAAAATTTGAAATTTTTTCTTTTGAGGAAACTCAAAATTAAAATTTTTTTCTTTTGAATTTTGAAAATATATTAAGTGGGTGAATTGTGGGTGACTGACGAATATACGCCTTTATAAAACCCTGAAAATGTCGTCAGTTTTCCTGTTTTCGTGCATCTCTCGCCGTTTTTCAGATAACTGAAAATTTTGATTTTTTTTTTGAATTTTTGAAAATCTGTTTACTGAACTAGTTGGAGGTAAACGAAGACTATCTTCCTGTACGAAACCCTGGAAACGTTGTCAGTTTTTCGCGTATTTCTCTCCGCTTTTGAAAAAACTCAAAATGAAAATTTTTTTGTTTTGAATTTTGAAAATATATTTACTGGGTGAGATAGGGGTGACTAATGACTATCCCCCTTTATAAAGCCCTGCAAATGTTGCCAGTTTTCCTGTTTTCGTGCATCTCTCGCCGTTTTTCAGATAACTGAAAATTTTGATTGTTTTTTTGAATTTTCAAAATCTGTTTACTGAACTAGTTGGAAGTAAACGAGGACTATCTTCCTGTACGAAACCCTGCAAATGTTGTCAGTTTTACTGTTTTCATACATCTCTCGCCGTTTTTCAAATTACTGAAAATTTTGATTTTTTTTTTTTGAATTTTGAAAATCTGTTTACTGAACTAGTTGGAGGTAAACGAGGACTATCTTCCTGTACGAAACCCTGGAAACGTTGTCAATTTTCGCGTATTTCTCTCCGCTTTTGAGAAAACTCAAAATTTGATTTTTTTTCTTTCGAATTTTGAAAATATATTTACTGGGTGAGTTGGAGGTGACTAATGACTATCCCCCTTTATAAAGCCCTGTAAATGTTGCCAGTTTTCCTGTTTTCGTGCATCTCTTGCCGTTTTTCAGATAACTGAAAATTTTGATTTTTTTTTGAATTTTCAAAACCTGTTTACTGAATTAGTTGGAGGTAAACGAGGACTATCTTCCTGTACGAAACCCTGGAAACGTTGTCAGTTTTTCGCGTATTTCTCTCCGCTTTTGAGAAAACTCAAAATTAAAATTTTTTCTTTTAAATTTTGAAAATATATTTACTGGGTGAATTGTGGGTGACTGAGGAATATAACCCTTTATAAAACCCTGCAAATGTCGTCATTTTTCCTGTCTCCGTGCACCTCTCGTCGTTTATCAGATAACTGAAAATTTTGATTGTTTTTTTGAATTTTGGAAATCTGTTTATTGGGCTAGTTGGGGGTAAACGAGGACTATCTTCCTGTACGAAACCCTGCAAATGTTGTCAGTTTTACTGTTTTCGTGCATCTCTCGCCGTTTTTCAAATAACTGAAAATTTTGATTGTTTTTTTGAATTTCGAAAATCTGTTTACTGAACTAGTTGGAGGTAAACGAATTTTGGAATTTGAATTTTGGAAATCTCTTTACTGGGCTAGTTGGGGGTAAACGAGGACTATCTTCCCATACGAAATTCTGAAAATATTATCAGTTTTCCCGTAGTTCTCTCCGCTTTTGAGGGAACTCAACATTCAATTTTTTTTCTTTTGAATTTTTAAAATATATTTACTGGGTGAGTTGGGGGTGAATAGGAACTATCCCCCTTAATAAAACTCTGAAAATGTTGTCAGTTTTCCTGTTTTCGTGCGTCTCTCGGCGTTCTTCAAATAACTGAAAATTTTGATATTTTTTTCGAATTTTGAAAATCTGTTTACTGGGCTAGTTGGGAGTAAACGAAGCCTATCATCCTGTACAAACCCCTGAAAATGTTATCAGTTCTCGCGTATTTCTCTCCGCTTCTGAGAAAACTCAAAATTAAAATTTTTTTCTTTTGAATTTTGGAAATATATTTACTGGGTAAGTTGGGGGTGACCGAGGACTATCCTCCCTTATAAAACCCTGCAAATGTTATCAGTTTTTCTGTGCTCGTGTATCTCTCACCGTTTTTGAAGTAAATGAATATTTAGAATTTTAAAAAATTTTTTAAATATTTTTACTGGGTTATCTCGGGCTGACCGAGGACCATCCCCCTAAAAAAAAAACGCGAATGAAAAATGACCCTCGAATTTTTGGACATAGTTTGGGGGAGGACGTACGCTGCATTGTAAAGGCGTCTCCTCATTTCAAGTAGAATATCTGCGAAAGGTTTTTGAGTGATGGGTTATTCATGTTTCAAATTTACCGCCAACTCGAACAATGTTCAGAAAAATGACGACCAGTTTCCGGACAGACAGCTTGGTCTTCTTACTATTCATGGTTATCAATAGCCAACGGAATTGACCAATAGAATTTTGGGACTACGCATGAAGTTAGCGTTATCGTTACGCACGAAGTTGGCTGACAAGCATGTCCTTTTTATTTTATATATCTAGAAAGGAAAAGGGGGTGGAAATAGTGAGAATTCAAAGTTCAGAGGTCAAAGGTGGAAGATCATAAGTCAACGGTGAAAGATGATAAGTTAGAGCTCAAAGTTGAAAGGTCAGACATTGGAGATCATATGTCAGAGTTTATGAGTCAAAAGTGAAAGGTCAGAGTTCAAAAAAGTAGGAGTTAAAAGTCAGGGATGAGAGGTCAGAGGAAAACGGTTTGAAATTAACGATAAAAGGTCAGGGGACAAAGTTGGGAGATAAATGGTCAACGGTGTGATGTCATAGGACAGGGATAAAAGCTTAAAAGTCTGAGGTCAGTGATCATATCTCAAAGGTCAGTAATCTGAGGTGAGAGGTCAGCGTTTAAAAGTTAAGGCGTCAAAGGTCATAGATAAGAGGTAAAAGGTGAGAGGTTACAGGGAGAAGATTGAATCTCAGAAGTAAGAGATGAGAGGTTAGGGTGGGGTGTAAAAGGTCAAAAGAAGAATCTAATGGATTCTAAGTCAACGGTGAGAGACCATAGGTCAGAGGTGAAACCTGAAAAGCCTTGAGGTCAGAGGTCATATCTCGAATGTCAGTAATCGAAGGTGAGAGGTCAGAGTTCAAAAGTTGAGGGGTCAATGGTCAAACATGAGAGGTAAAATGTTATAAGTTAAAGGTTGAATGTCACAAAGTCAGAGGAAAAATCTGATGGAACATAAGTCAGCGATGAGAGGTCATAGGTCAGAGGTGAAAGGTGAATGGTCAGAGGTCAGAGATCACATGGCAAAGGTCAGGAGTCAAAGGTGAGACGCCAGAATTCAAAAAGTAAATGTTTGACGGTCAAACACTAGAGGTCAGAAGTTACAGGTTACATTAGTAAGTTAAGTTACAGTTAGGTCAAGTTACAGGTTACAGTTACTACAGTTATTACAGTTATTATTAGTTATTATTAGTTATTACAGTTTAGCTACAGCTTTACATTCAAAGGTCAGAGGTCAGCGTTTAAAAGTTAAGGTGTTAAAGGTCATAGATGAGAGGTAAGAGGTGAGAGGTTACAGGGGAAAGGTTTAATGTCAGAAGTGAGAGATGAGAGGTCAGGGTGGGAAAGGTCAGAGGAAAAAGATAATGGATTATAAGTCAACGGTGAAAGCTGAAAGGTCGGAGGTCAGGGATTATATCTCAGACGTCAATAGTCAGAGGTGAGAGGTCAGCATTTAAAAATAAAGGGGTCAGCTGTCAAAGATGAGAGGTCAGAAGTTACAGGTTAAAAGTCGAAGGTGAGAGGTCAAATTGATGAAAGTTTTGAATTTTGAAAAGTTCAGTTTTGAGGTCCTTTATCTTGAAACCTCACAGCTTTTATTCAAAGATTTTTTAAAATTTTTGAACCGGATTCAGAATAAGGAATCACGAGTTGAACGAAATATGATTTTTGTAAAATTTCCTTCTGCGTCAGACTAGATAGAAATATCAGCAGAGATCCGGTGACAAGTCAACCGCATAGTCACGGCGATTGCGTCGTTTCTTTATGAAACGAGGTCGTGTCACTGGAGTATTTTCTTTATATTTATATGGGAACAATACATTGAAACAATGGCCAATTAGGTGTCAGCGAGAATTCTAGATGATCGTCAATATAATTGATCGGGACAAAGACCGATTGGAAAAATAGAAGTGTCACAGAGAACTTTATATAACTCAATTTCAAAGTGAACCTCGAAGCGAAAATTATATAGGGGAAAGCAGTACGAGCTGAATAATGGGAAAAAGTGACTAGGTTTTAAAGCAAATGTTCTGCAGTATTTTTTTATGAGTAGTAATATTGAAAACTAGTTTTATAATCAGCTTTTTCACCACTATTACTGAGTAAACAAATATTTTTATGCAACAAATAACCTTGTGAGGATAAAATAAATTCATAATGTTAAGGAGGAGTCAATAATAATAGATAAAAAACTGAAGCTTGCTATATCTAACGTTGCATAAATTAACCTCAACTTGAAAAACATTTATCTGCTCATGCAACTTTATCAGACATAATTATTTACCTGCCACAACTGATAATTTACTATTAATCTTGAACTGGGCCGTTTATGCTTTTGTGTATATTTTATTATCGTTTTCTGTTTATACATTATTTCACATAAATTTCAAATATTTCATTAATTTTTTATATTGCACCGATGAGTTTTATTCTGTTGCAGGAAATATCGTAAGACCTTGAAAAAAATCACCTAATAATACATTAAGTCACGACTCATTTTATAGTTTCATTTCTCGTCGTAAAAGTACAATTATGACTGTTTATAATTTCCGTGTCGCACATTTTAAGTGCAGTCGTTATTTTCTATGAAGCTTTTCCTGCAGTTAATGTATTCAAAAAAAGTTACATTATGAGGAAAATTGAAATGAAATAACATTCCTTAATAATTTAAAAGTCTATTCATCCTGAAAAATATTAACATTGATTATAAATATAAGTATTTTTTGTTAGAAAATACGAGTTCTATGAATTTGCAGTGTTTCATTTTTACTTGTTTGATGCAAACTTGGGAAATGCCAACATTCGCAATCGGTGGATGGCGATTATTCATTCTTCTATTTTTTTTAGTTTCATACAGATCGGATGGGACAGATAACAAACAGCAAATGCTCACTGAAGTGCATTTTAAATTACCCGATTCTGAAGGAAAATGTTGAGCGAAACGAAAAATATATGAGATTGGTAACATGATACTTGAAAAAGTAGGAACTTTCAGTACGATACACATTCAATTAATTTCGGGAATATTTTAATTGTGTCGAATTCGATTCTAGAAGATTTATTTAAAAATTTCTTTCAGGTGTGTGAATATTCTTTTTTGAATATAAAATGCATTCAGAAATATTTTTCACACGGAAAAAACAGTTTGGGTAGGGGAAGGGTATTTGACGAAGCAAAAACAAAAAAGTAATATAGTTGAAAACATATTTCAAGCAGAAAAAAATGTTCTAAGAGAAACAAATGGAAGTAAGAAATGTTTGTCTAGTCTGTTTTTCCAGGTCTGAGTTAGAAAATGGTTGGATTTTAAGGAATAATCAGTTTTGTTTCATTTTTAAACTAACTTTTGAGTTGTTTTCAAGTAAAAATTTAAGAACTGAAGACTTGTATCCCTGTGAAATTGTACCCCCACTTAAAAAAAAATTCAAACATTTTTTTAGAGTCCTGATTATCTCTTTGATAGTTCTAGAATTCTTGATTGGTTTTCGCAATAGTTCTGATGTTTAGATTGTCAAAAATTCACTCTTCAAAAATGCGGAGCTAACTTCACATTTTCCTCCCACTTTTGAAAAAGTAAACTCTTTTTTAGAGTTCTAAGTAGATTTAGGATAGATCTAGAGTTCCTGAAGCCCTTGAAAAATAGTTCCAAGAGTTCTCATCAAAATTCTGATCCCTTTCAGAAGAGTTCCGCCAAAAAGTCTTATGCTACTTTTCAATCAAGTCAAAATTAAAAGAAGTACAGCACTTAACAAATACCTGAATTGACAGATTTTGATAGTTCTGATCAGAAATGATTAGAGTTCTGCTCCCTCTTGGAAAAGTTCTACGAAAAAGTCTTATGGCACTTTACGATCAGTCAATCCGAAGAACTACAGCACTTCAAAAATGAACAAAATTTTTAATTAAAAAATAATTTTAAGTTTTACGAGTTCTGATCAGAGTTCTACCCCTCCCCCCCCCCCCTTTCTGGAGAGTTCAACCAAAAAGTCTCATGACACTTTTCCATTAAGTCAAAATTGTAACAACTACAGCACTTCAAAAATAAACAAAATTTTGTTATTCAAAAAAAATTTTGAGTTCAAGAGTTCTCATCAGAGTTTTGCCCTCCCCCCCTTTTAGGAGAGTTCAAACAAAATGTCTCATGAAACTTTTCCATTAAGTTAAAATTCAAAGAACTACAAAACTTCAAAAATAAGCAAAATTTTTTAATTAAATTTTTTTTCTAATTTTGAAGAGTTCTGCCCCTCCCCCCCCCCTCCTCCCTCACAGGAGAGTTCTACCAAAAAGTCTCATGACACTTTTCCATCAAGTCAAAATTGAAAGAAGTGCAGCATTTAGGAGAAAACTTGAAATACAAAATTTTGATGGTTCTGATCAGAAATGAGTTGAGTTCTATTCCCTCTTAGAAAAGTTCTACCAAAAAGTCTTATGACACTTTACGATAAGTCAAAATTTAAAGAACTACAGCACTTCAAAATTAAACAAATTTTTTCAATTAAATTTTTTTTTAAGTTTTAAGAGTTCTGATCAGAGTTCTGCCCCTCCCCCTTCTTCCTTCCCAGGAGAGTTCTACCAAAAAGTCTTATGACACTTTTCCATTAAGTCAAAATTGAAAGAACTACCACACTTTATAAAAAAAATTGAATTTTTTAATTTCGAAGTTCCACGAGTTCTGATTAGAGTTCTGTTCCCTTTTGGAAGAGATATACCAAAAAGTCCTATGACACTCGTCGATCAAGTCAAAATTCAAAGAACCGCAGCACGTTAAGAATAGGTTGTGTATATATGTAACATATCGTCGGAATCGCCAAAAAACGTAGACTTCGAATACAATATTTCTAAATTTCTAAACGCAAAATTAAAAAATTTCATGCTTCGTATTTTAGTCCTCGTTAGGTACAAAGAACCCCATCTGCTGACGAGGGTCAGCAGCATCAGTCTTGTGGTCCCTCAGCTGCATCAGGAGAAGTTTGGTAGTGGGGGTAAAGCAAGCAGGTAGCTTGCTGCGATTTTGTCTATTCACCTCTAGGCTGCCTGATCCTTTTCAGCAGGAATCCTTTCTTTATGAACAGGCGAAAAATTATTAAATTTAAAAAATGTTTAGTTTTGCATTTTCAAAATAAGATATTCGGAACAAGTTTCTGCGATTCCATTTGTATGAAATTCATCTAAAAAGGTTTCAATTTTCACAATAAAATATTGTTGATTCAATGAAACTTTTCAACTTTTACACTTAAAAAAAAAATACATATGGCAGGAATCCGAAAAACTTGTAGATTCATAAGACTTTTTGGTAGAACTCTTCTGAGAGGGACCAGAACTCTCATTAGAACTCTTGGAACTTTTGAAATTAAAAAAAAAACACATTCTTTATAAAGTGCTGGATTTCTCTCAATTTTTAATAGAACTTTTTCTAGAGGAATCGAAACTCAAATCGGTACTCATAAAACTTTTAAGATTTTAAAAATAATTTTTTTTTGGTTATTCCTAACGTGCTGTAGTTCCTTGAATTTTGACTTGATCGAGAAGTGTCATGAGACTTTTTGATAAAGCTCTTTCGGAAAGTAACAGAACTCTGATCAGAACTCTTGGATTTAAAAATTTTCAAATAAAAAAATTTTCGTTATATTTAAAGTGCTGTAGTTTTTTCAATCTTGACTTGATCGAAGAGTACCATCAGACTTTTTGGTAGAACTCTTCCGGAAGAAAAAAAACTCTAATCGGAACTCTTGGAACTTTTAAAATTTTTTGAATAAAAGTTTTTTTAAAGTGCTGTAGTTCTTTGAATTTTGACTTAATTGACAAGCGTCATGAAACTCTTTGGTAGAACTCTTTCGGGAATGACCAGAACTCTAAGAATTCAAAGTTTTAAAATTAAAAAATTTTGTTTATGTTTAAAGTGATGTAGTTCTTTCAATTTTGACTTGACCCAAATGTATCATAAGACTTTTTGGTAGAACTCTTCCGGGAGGGAAGAAAATTCTGATCAGAACTCTTGGAACTCAAAACTTTCAAATTCAAAATTTTTTGTTATTTTTAAAGTGCTGTAGTTCTTTGAATTTTGATTCAATCAAAAAGTATCATGAGATTATTTGGTACATAGAATTCTTCCGGGAGGAAACAAAACTCTGATCAGAACTATTGGAACTCAAAAATTTTTGTTACTTTTAAAGTGCTATATTTCTTCGAATGTTTACTTGATCGAAAAGTGTATTCAGACTCTTTGGTATTGGTTTGGTTTTTTAACCAAATTCAAATAGATTTATTAAATTTATTGATATTCTCACTTAAAGTTCCTTTGTTATCTTTTTTTCTTGAAGTTAAAACATATTTTCTTGTTAATATGAAATATCTTTTATGGAAAAACCATGAAACTTGCATTCTGTCAATAATTCCTTCTGTAATGCATCCAATATAAGTTTTTACTAACTAAAAAAATTCGTTTAATACTCCTATACCAGACTTTCAGTAACATCTATCATGAAATCACATTCCACCAAATTTTTATCAATTACACTGAAAATCATACTAACAACAATACGAAAATAAGAAAAGATAATATAATTTTTTATATAACTTCCTGCGTATAAAATCCACAAAATTGTAATCCAAAGTTCGGCAAACACTTCACCACAACACCAATTGAATAAAAAATTCAAATATTTTTCAAAAATGTTTATATATTTTCTTTATTTTCTTTTTCTTTTAAAAGATAGAAGCATGAATCCACTTTCATACAAATTTTGTAAATTATGATAAAAAATTCTTCACTAGGAAGGAAATTCAGAGAAACACGAAGTGTGTGTACTGAACGAAAGAAATTCCACGACTCAATCGTTTGTATAGCCATTTAGATAAACAAAACATTTTACCATTTTTCTGAGAGAGTAATAACCAGTAATAACCAGTCCAAAACCCTCGTAAAAATCATCTGTTTGAAGAATGCCAATAGATTTTAGAAAACTTTACAAAAAGTCTCAGCCCCAAATATCGAAATTCATAATTTATTCCAAAGAGACAATAATAAAATAGTGAAATATTTCCAGATTCAAATATAAAATTTAATTTTAATGAAATTCAAATACTATATCTCAAATTATGTACATCCTTCTGGCAACCTTATCATATTTATAATAAGTACCAGAATGACATTTCAATATAAAGTATCTAAACCAACATTTTGGAGCGAGACTCCAAGCTGTTTCACCTTTTTCTCCGACCGTTGATATAATTTAAAAATTTATTAAGGTATTTTTTCTTCGGTCTTACGGTCCAAAAAACAAACAGAAATATACAAAGTGAATAGATTTAATTATAACCAAACCGTTGAGAATACTTTTAAATTATTAAATGACATCTTTGCTGGTTTTTTGAAAGACATCGTTTTTTTTATTGACCCAAAGTATATAAAATTGT
>JAUMHM010000072.1:10761043-10791713 GCA_032362435.1 Melikaiella ostensackeni | reverse complement strand
AGTGGAAGATGATAAAAAATGATAGAGCAGAATAGATGATGGATTGAACTAAAGGAAAGAATATTGGGACAGAATATACCTGTAAATAACTCCGATATGAAAATTTTATCATTTTTCATCCTTTTCTATCCTTTCTATCCTTTTCCATCATTTTCTATCCTTTTCCAAGAGGGTCTAAATTTTTTAATTCAAGTGATCTTTTTACAAATTTATCATCGATCACAGTCATCTGAGCGATTCTGCTATTATATTTCTCTTCTTCGCGTCAAAGAAAATGCAATTAAATTTACTACGAAGCTGCAACCCCTGCCCTTGTACCCACATACATTCATATATATATATGCATATATGAGCGAATACAAAGACACCTAAGGGTAAAACCGGCACAGGCGCTTTTTATTCGGCTTTCTGTTTCACTTTGATCCTAAACCGCCTAGTGCCTACCAGCCTAGAGCCTCTCAACTTTCATTCTTCCTTGCATTTCACCTCGACTCGATCCTTCAGGAAACCGTTGCGCTTTATCTAACATCGACTAGAGCATGTTTTTCATTCTAGGTTTCAAAAAAGAAAAAGAAGAGGAGTAAAAACAGAATCAGGTCAAGCCAATTTAATCGTACAAAAGAATATTTTTGAAAAATGTGTAGGGTATTGTGATTAAATAAGTGATATTTTATAATCAAATTCAATAACATTTTTATATATCATTGTGGACGTATCTAATAAATGTCTAACTTGTTCATTAATATACGCTTATATACATTTATATCCATTTTAAGCCTTTTTCACATTTTAAGCAGTTCTATCCAAACATAAACTTTTTTACTCGTATGTATTCCTCCCTTAAGAAGTTCTATCTATTTCCAAACAATTTCCAATCAAGGCAGCATAGATAGAATAGGATTGGATTGTATTGGACATGATAGGATAGGATAGGATAGGATAGGATAGGATAGGATAGGATAGGATAGTACAGGAAAACATAGGATAGGATAGGATATGATATGATAGGATATTTAGAAAGGCTACGAGACCCTTTTTTATAGGAGCATGTCACCTAATTTTACTAGTTTTTCTTCATCCATTCTGATTCTGTTTGAATAGTAGAATAAAATATAATAGGATAGGAATGAATAGAATAAAATGGAAATGGATGTCATTCCCAAAAAGAAGGAAGGAAACACAGTTGTTAAAATAGGAAAGAATGGATATCATTTATGCGGAAATTGTACCAAAAAAGGTAATAAGGGAGAGAAGAGCATAGACGTTATTTATAAAATAGCAGAAAGTGATGAACAGGGATATAAGACGGTTGGATAGATATTGATATCATCACAGAAACAAGAAAATGGATCAAATATTGTGAAAAGGGGTAGAATATAATAGGGATGATATGGACATCATGTCAAAAACGAAGAGATAAATAGAAATTAACAGAGCTGAGGAGAGATAGGAATGAAGATATATAGAGTAAAGGAGTAAAAAGGGATAGAAGAGGATAAGAGGGGATAGGACTGATATGTATATCATTCCAGAAATAAGGAAATCCATAGGAATGTCTAGAATAGGGTAAGGTAGAGAAAAAAGAAACATGGGAATGAAGATAGATAGAGGAAAGGGACATAAAGTATAGAAGAGGAAATAAGAGAATAGGGCTGATATGGATATGATTTCAGAAACGAGGAAATTGATATAAATTGATTTTATAGAGGAATTATAGGAAAGAAACCAATGATAGGACCGGAGAAAGACAGAGGGAAGGGTTAAAATAAATAGAAAAGGTTAAGACAGACATGGATATTTTTTAAGAAACAAGAAAATGGATAGAAATGATTGAGGCAGAGAAAAAATATGGAAAAAGATAGAGGAATGGAGTAAAAAGGGATAGAAGTTAAAAGAAGAGGATAGGGCTGATGTGGATATGGATATCAATTTAGAAACAAGGAAATTGATAGAAATGAACAGAATAGAGGAAAGGCAGGAATGAAAAGGAAGAACCTATCCCATCTTGTCGGATCCGATCTTGCTCTATCATATTCTATCCTATCGTATCCTATCGGCGGGAAAAAAGTACGACGGGCGGATACCCGACATTCTGAAAAGGAATAGAGAAGGGCAGTAGAGAATTAGGCTAATCTGGATATAATTTCAGAAACGGGAAATGAATAGTAATTTATTGAATAAGGGAATGATAGGCAAGAAAATAAAGATAGGGTAGAACATAGAAAGTGAAAAGGGGATAAAAAGGAATAGGTTAGAATAGGACTGATAAGGATTTCATTTCAGAAACGAGGAAAGCGCTAGAAATTCATAGAGCAGAGCATGACAAAAAATAAGATAGATAGACAGAGGAATGAAGAAACAAGAAAATGGGTATAAATGGATTGAACAAGAGAATTATAGAAAAAAAAGCAAGATAGGAAAGAAGACAGGTAGAGGAAAGGGATTTCAGAAACGAGAAAGTAGATACAAATAAATAGAGCAGAGGAAAGGTAGAAAGGAAGAGAAAGAAGAGAAGGATAGAAAAGGAGGTGGAGCAGTGCAGTACAAATCAGTCAAAGTAGGCGACATACGTCTACAATAAAATGGGTTTCGTAGCTTATTAAGTCGTTAATTAAGTCGGTCAAACCCCACCCGCCCCTCTCTCCCATTTTCTCCTGTTCTATTCTATCCTATCCTATCATAATCTACATTATCCTATCCTATCCTATCCTATCCTATCCCATCCCATCCTATCCTATCCTATCCTATCCTATCCTATCCTATCCTATCCTATCCTATCCTATCCTACCCCATCCTATCCTATTCTATCCCATCCTACCCCATCCTCCTCTATCCTATCCTATACTATTCTATCCTATCGCATGCTACCCTATCGCATCCTACCTTATTGTATCCTATCCTATCACTTCCGATCCTATCCTATTCTATCCTTTCCTATCTTATCCTATCCGATCCGATCATATCCTATCCTATCAGTCGGAAAAAAGTAAAACGGGCGGGCGGACACCCGAACGAAAGTATAAGGGTTTCAGCCCGGCACTACAAAACCGTAAAAAAGGATAAAGGACAGTAGAGAAAAGGGCCGATATGCATATTATTTCACAAACCAGCTAAAACAAACTGTTGTCACCAGAAAGACTGCTTTTTTATCTTTAGAATTTCAATTCCACTGTGTTTGCCTTGTTAGTGCGAAAGCTTTTGTCCCGGAATGATAGAAATAAAAATGGAATGGGATAGAAAAGGATAGAATAGGAAAATGATAGAAAAGAAGAAAAGGGCAAGAAAGGAGATAAGTAAAGGAAATTAGTAAACAGGGAAGAGAAAAGGATAGGACTGATATCGATATCATTTGATAAACCAGAAAAGGAATAGAAATAAATAGAACAGAGGAAAGATAGGAAAGAAAAGGAAGATAGGAAAGAAGATGGATAGAGGAATTAGGTAAAAGGGGATAAGAGAAGGATAGAGGAGGATACGGCTGATACGGATATCGTTTCACAAATAAATAAATTAATATAAATGGATGAAATCAAGGAATGATAGGTATGAAAAGAAAGATAGGAAAGAAAATAGATAGTGAGAGGGGGTTAAAAGGCATAGGAAAGACTTGGACTGATGTATATCATTGCAGATACGAGGAAATGGATAGAACTTGATAGAGCAGAGGAAAGATAGGAAAGAAGATAGATAGAGGAATTAGGTAAAAAGGGATAAGAAAGGGATAGAAGAGGATAAGGTTGATACGGATATCATTTCACAAACAAAGATATTAACGAAAATTAATGAAATCAAGGAATGATAGGTATAAAAAGAAAGATGGGAAAGAAGATAGATAGTGGGAAGGGGTTAAAAGGAGTAGGAGAGAAATGGACTGATGTATATCATTTCAGAAACCAGGAAATGGATGGAACCTTATAGAACAGAGGGAAGATGGGAAACAAGACAGAGGAATTAGTTAAAGAGGGATAAGAGAAGGATAGAAGAGGATAAGGCTGATACGGATATCGTTTCACAAACAAATTAATTAATATAGATGGATGAAATCAAGGAATGATAGGTATGAAAAGAAAGATAGGAAAAAAATAGATAATGGGAAGGGGTTGAAAGACATAGGAGAGAATTAGACTGATGTATATCATTTCAGAAACCAGAAAATGGATGGAACCTAATAGAACAGAGGAAAGACAGGAAAGAAGATAGATAGAGGAATTATGTAAAAATGGATAAGAAAAGGATAGAAGAGGATAAGTCTGATACGGGTATCATTTCACAAACAAAGAAATTGATAAAATGAATGAAATCAAGGAATGATAGATATGAAAAGAAAGATAGGAAAGAAGATAGATAGTGGGAAGGGGTTAAAAGGAATAGGAGAGAGTTGGACTGAGGTATATCATTTCAGAAACCAGAAAATGGATGGAACCTAATAGAACAGAGGAAAGATAGGAAAGAAGATAGATAGAGGAATTATGTAAAAATGGATAAGAAAAGGATAGAAGAGGATAAGGCTGATACGGATATCATTTCACAAACAAAGAAATTGATAAAATGGATGAAATCAAGGAATGATAGTTATGGAAAGAAAGATATGAAAGAAGATAGATAGTGGGAAGGGGTTAAAAGGAATAGGAGAGAATTGGACTGATATATATCATTTCAAAAACGGAGAAATGGATAGAACTCAATAGAGCAGAGGATAGATAGGAAAGAAGGTAGATAGAGGATTTGTGTAAAAACGGACAGGAGATAACAAAAGAGGGTAAGAGTGATGCGGATATAATTTAACAAATAAGGAAATTAATACAAAATGGATTAAATAAAGCAATGAAATGTAAGAAAAGAAAGATCAGAAATAAGGTAGAGGAAAGTGGTAAGAAGGAATACAAGAGGACCTTGATCCCCATACATATAATCCAACACACAAAACAGAAGTGACCCTCATAAAAAAAATGCCAAACACTTTTTGGACATTTCCAGGAGACTGTCCTTTTTTCCTTCAAGCTAGAACAAACTGTTTACACCAGATACACTGCTCTTTTATCATTAGAATTTCAATTCCATCATGTTTGCCTCGTAAGTGCGAAAGCTTTTGTCCCGGAATTTAAGATTCTCATGGAGCTTCCGTTCCTGCCTTAATGCTCACCCACACATGGGTCGATCCCCGTCATATATTTGAACCTAACCACCGCACATAGTCGTCATGCATACACGTGCGAAACGTTAGGCAGACTCGGGAATTCGAGTTGCCTTGTGTTAGTAGTCGGATAGGAGAGTATAGGTGTATTCTCTATGAGGTAGGTTGTAGGTAGGTAGCTCCTCGGAAGGGCGCATGCCTGACCGAGTGAGAGAGTGAGGTCGAGAGGAAAACCACGGTGGCAAGAAAGGCAGTGGCTCACATCGCCCCTCACAGTTTGGCCCTCTGACAAACTGAACTCTGCTCACTAGTGCGACTAGTCCACCCTGCTTCCGCACGCACGTCCTCCACGGGGTGCACTTGTTCGCGAAACGCGACACGGGACTGTTCGGACTTGCGAGGAAAAAACGCGAATCCTCATTGAGGTCCTTGTCGTGGTGGTCTTTGTTAACGGGTTGCCGGGTCGTGGAGTGTTGTCAGGATCGAAGACGCACGCGAAGATGGAGACCACCTGAGGCAAGTCCTCGCTCTGTGGGGACCCCACCTTCTCGAGCCGGAGTGTCAAAAAAAAGTGATTTCGAGACTATATTGGGGTGGGAAATGAAATTAGGCTTCTGCCGGATCGATGCCCATGCCGGTGTTCTCGTGACGAGATCCCTATTGGAAATTGGTGGAGAGGAAAATTTGAGGAATGTGGAGTAGAGCGAAACGTGTAGGTTATATAGAGTCGTAGGTTGGTAAAGGTTCTTGTGGAGGCTTTTTCAAGTTTGGTTGGGGTTTGCTTAAAGATTTGTGGAAGGAAATTGGAAAGATGTTGTAGGGTTTTTGGGACTGCATGGGAACCTAAAGAGGAACCTGCAGAGATTTGTGCGTCATCCAAAAGTGTGACGCAGCGGTAAAGGCTGTGGAAGATTCTAATTTCAATTAGCTTTGATGAACTTTTGTGGTTTGCAGTAGATTATTCTTAAAGGTTTTCAGAAGATAAATAACAAAGAACTGTTAGAGGATTCTGTGGTGGGTTTCTAGGCTGCAGAAGATATGTAGAATTTTGTATAAACGGAATCAGTGTATAACTTGTGATATGAATGAGGTATCTGTACCAGAAATCTGCAGCAACAACTTGTACCAGAAAACTGTAGAATCAAACTTTATAGAAGTAAACCTGGGAATGAATCTTTTTAATAGAGTAAAGCAGAGAGAAACCATTACAGGAACTGTTCTGAAACCCTAAAATTTTTCAGGAACCTTTACCAGGATTTTGTAGAAAGAATCTTTACACTGAACCTATACAATAAACCTTCACGAAAAATCTATACCGACACAGGAACCACTACTGATTCTGCACAAAATATTTGCACTGACAGTGTAACCTGTAGGGGAAACGATACAAGAACCTGAAGAGGTTTATACATATATACGAGAAATCTGCACTAAAATCCTGTATATGAGAAAATTCAGGATATTGTACAAAACATCTCTGTAAAATAAATCTACAAAATCTATACAAGAATCTTGTAGAAGAAATCTGTACTGATGCCGGTCATTGTACAAGAATAAGATGTCAGTACAAGAATTCTTTACAAGAAGTCTGTACATAGAATCAACTTGTACAGCCACACTATACAATTTTTTTTGTATTGCTGGAGGTAGCCGTACAAGGAACATGTACAAAAAATCACTTGAAAGAATTTCTAGAGAATTATATACAGAAAATCTGTACAAGTATTATGCACAAGAAGTTTATGCTTTCCTGGACAGAATATTTATACAGGAATTTTGCACAAGATAACTGAATGAAAATCTGTACAAAGAATCTCTAAAAGCAATATGTACAGTGAATATACTTGCATGATGACTCTGTACAGAAAATCTTTACAAGAATTTTGTGTAAGAAATTTGTACAAGGTATACACCTGGACGAAGGCTCTATACAGGAAATTCTCGGATAATCATCTTTTGATTCTTCGTCATATCACCCTCAACAAACTTTTATTAGTCTTAAAAAATAATATCCTGAAAATTTAAGGAAATCGGTCAACAAAAACCTTCGCTACCAGTGCTATTTATTTTTTTAAATAATTTTTGAATTTCTTTCATTCTTCTTACGAATTTGACACTTTCAAAATGTTTATCAATATTTTATTAGAGTGATTTTCAAATTCTTTCAAAGTTAAATAACTGTTCCAAATTATCTTTTAGGCTACTATTTCGTGGAACTTTATAGCTTTTTCGGTAATTTGTACTATATAAATACATTAGGCATTAATATAAACAGTTCGTAGAAGTTAAAATTTTTTAAATAATCAAATAATATTTATTTCTGACTGAGGAATCGGTAAATGATATTTTATTATTTTCTACACGATAGGAGTTTCAGACGCAATCTAATTGATAAAAGAGCTGCAAAAATGTTAAAATAGTTTATAATTAGTAAGCTGCAGAAAATGTGAATAAACTTCAATATTGCGGAAGTCTTTCGTCTTCCAAAATGGGGTGATTTGAATTAAAAGTTCATTAAAAATCAATATTGGTTCAGAAGTTTCCAATCGAGAAATAATATTTCTTTGCCTTCATTATACAAATTCTCCTCTTCAAATCGCACATTTTCCACTGAATTTTTTCCCCGTGTTAATTAAATTTGAAGCTTCATAGTTTGGATGCCTTTCTCTTGGCCTATTCTGCTCAAATTTCAGGATTTCATTTTCTAATGACATAAAAATCGGTACAAGAGATTTGTACACAAATTCTATACAAGAATTATGTACAAAAAAATTTATTATGTTAGGAAGAAACCTGCACGAAAATTCTTTACAGGCATATTGTACAAGAAGGTCTTATGAGAACTCTGTACAAGGATTATGCAGAAGGAACATATAGTCTGTTGAAGATTATACACAAGAATATGGAGAAAAATATGTAGAAGAATTATATAGGAGAAATTTGTGCAAGAAATCTATGCAAGAATTATGTATAAGAAGTGTCCGCAAGGAATAAAATATGCACGAGAATTTGTACAAGAATTTTCTACAATAAAGTTGTACAAGTATTCTGCACAAGAATCTGTATAGGAATCTGTACAAGAATATGTACTGTATAAAAAGTCTGTTCACGAATGTGTATGAGAATTATGTACACGAATCTGTATAATCATTCTGTACCAGAATCTGGAGAAGGGTACTGTACAAGAATCTGCACAAAAATACGCCCATGAATTATGTAAAAGAATCTGCACCAGAATTCCATACTGGAATCTTCACAAGAATGCTGTATGAGAATTTGTAGAAGAATTATGTACGATCATCTATACAAGAATTTTGTACAAGAATTCTGCATAATAATCCTGCACAAGAATTCTGTACATGAATTCTGAGGAAGAATTTTGTACGAAAATTCCGGACAAGAGTTCTGCACAGGAATTCTGCATAATAATGTTGCACAAGAATCCTGTACAAGAATTCTGGACAAGAGTTCTGCACAGGAATTCTGCATTATAAATCTGCACAAGAATTCTGTACAAGAATTCTGCACAAGATTTCTGTACAAGAATCCTGTACAAGAATTCCGTACAAGAATTCTGCACAAGAATTATGTACGATAGTCCTGCACAAGAATTCTGTACAAGAATCCTGCACAACAAGTCTGCAAAATAATTCTGTACATGAATTCTACACAAGAATTCTACACAAGAATTCTGTACCAGAATTCTGTACAAGAATTCTGTACAAAAGTTCCGCACAAGAATTCTGCATGATAATTCTGCACAAGAACTCTGTCCAGTAATCTGTACAAGAATCTATACGAAAAATCGATACAAGAATTATACACAGGAAATGTATGCAAGGAATAAGAAATGCACGAAAATTTTGTACAAGGATTTGTACAAGAATGTTTTACAAGAAATGTGTATAAGCATAATGCAAAAAAAACATGCAGAAGTAATATTTCTATACAGTGAATTTGTATAAGAATTCTGTACAAAAAACCTGTACAAGAATTTTGTAGAAGATGTCTGTACAAAAATATATTCGACAATTCTGTTTGTAATCAATCTGCGAAATAATCTGTACAAAAATACTGTATAAAAATACTATACAAAAATCTGTACAAGAATTCTGTTCACAGATCTGCACAAGATTTCGCACAAGAATTCTGTATTAGAATCTTCACAAGAATGCTATACAAGACTCTGTACGAGAATTCTATAAAGAAATTCTGTACGAGAATCTGTGTAGAAATCTGTTCAAGAATAGTGTACAAGAATCTGTATCCCGTACAAGATATCTGTCACGAATGCGTATAAGAATTATGTACACGAATCTGTATAAGAATTCTGTACAAGAATCTTCACAAGAATGCTGTACAAGAATTTATGGAAGAATTATGTACAATAATCTGTACAAGAATCTGTGCAAAAATTCTTTACAAGAATTTTTGCAAACACGCTGTACAACAAACTGTACAAGAATTCTTTACAAGAATTCTCCACTGGAATCCGCACAAGAATGCTGTATAACAATCTGTAGAAGAATGATGTACAAGAGTCTGTAAAAGAATTTCGAATATAAATCTGTTCAATAATTCTTTACAAGTATCTGCGCAAGAATGCTGTACAATAATCTGTGCAAGAATTTTGTACAAGAATTCTGTACGAGAATTCCGCAAAATGCTCCTGCACAGGAATTCTGTATGAGAACTCTGCAAAATAATCCGACACAAGAATTATGCAAAAGGGTTCTGCACAAGAATTTGGCAGAATAATTCTGCACAAGAATATGGACAAGAATTTCGCACAAGAATTCTATACAAGAATTCTGCACAAGAATTCCGTACAATATTTCTGTACAAGAATTCTGCACAAGAATTATGTACTAGAATCTGTAGGAGAATGATGTGCAAGAATCTGTAAAAGAATTCCGTACAATAATTTGTGCAATAATGATTCTTCACAAGAATCTGCACTAGAATGCTGCACAATTATCTGTACAAGAATCTGTACGAAAAATCTATACAAGAATTATACACAAGAAATGTATGCAAGGAATTAAACATGCACAAAATTTTTGTACAAGAATTTGTACAAGAAAGTTTCACAAGAAACGTGTACAAGCATTGTGCAAAAGAAACATGCGGGGGTAATATTTCTATACAGTGAATTGGTACAATAAACCTGTATGAAAATTGTGTAAAAGAAGTCTGTACAAAAATATATTTGAGAATTCTGTTTATAGTCAATGTGTGCAAGAATTTGTACAAAAAATCTTTACGGGAATTTTGTACAAGAAGCTGTACCAGAATTTTGTACAAGAAATTGTACTAGAATTCTGTACAAGAAACTGTACCAGAATTTTGTACAAGATTCTGTATGAAAATCTGTACCAGAATTCTGTACAAAAATCTGTACAAAATTTTTGTGCAAAGTTCTGTATCAGAATTTTGCACAAGAATCTGCAGAAGAATCTGTACTGGAATTCTGTACAAGAATATGTACAAAAATTCTGTACAAGAATCTGTAAGAGAATTCTGGGCTATAATCTGTAGAAGAATGATGTTCAAGAATGTGTGAAAGAGTTCCGTACAATAAGCTTTGCAATAATTCTTCACAAGAATCTGTATAAGAATTATGAACAGGAGTTCGTACCAGAATCGTGTTCAAAAATCTGGACGGGAATCCTGAACAAGAAGCTGTACCAGAATTTTGTACAAGAAACTGTGCCAGAATAGTGTACAAAAATTTTTTATAAGAGTTCTGTACGAGAATTCTGTACAAGAGTCCTTTATAAGAATTCAGTACAAAAATTCTGTACTAGAATCTGTACAAGAATCCGTAAAGAATTCCGTAAAATAATTCGTACAACAATAATTCTTTACAAGAATCTGCACAAGAATGCTGTACAATAATCTGTACAAGAAATCTGTACAAGAATTATGCACAAGAAATGTATGCAAGGAATAAAACATGCACGAAAATTTCATGCAAGAATTTGTACAAGAAATATGTACAAGCATTATTCAAAAGGAACATGCAGGAGTAATATTTCTATACAGTGACTTTTCACATGAATTCTGTACCATAAAACTGTACAAAAATTGCGTAGAAGAAGTCTGTACAAAAATATCTTTGAGAGTTCTGTTTATAATCAATCTGTGCGATAATCTGTACAAAAAACTGTATAAGAATACTGCACAAAAATCTGTACAAGAATTCTGCTCACAAATCTCCAGAAAGATTCTGTACAAGAATTCTGTACAAATCACCGGAAAAACTATATGTTTCACGAAATCGTAGCCTAAAAGATACTTTAGAACAACTATTCATCTTTGATGGAATTTGAAAATCACTCCTATAAAATATTGGTGAACATTTCAATATGATCAGATTCGTAAAAAGAATGGAAGTAATTCAAAAATTATTTTGAAAGGAAATGGTACTGGTAGCGAGGGTTTTTGTTCATCGACTCCCTTAAATTTTTAGGACATCATTTTTTGAAACTAATAACAATTTTTTAGGGTGACATGATGAAGAATAAAAAATGATTATTCGAAAATTTATTGTATAGAGCCTTCGTCCAGGTTTATACCTTGTACAAATTTCTTATACAAAATTCTTGTGAAGATTTCCTGTACAGAGCCATCGTGCAAGTATATTCACTGCACATATTTCTTTTAGATATTTTTCTTATAGATTTCTAGTTCAGTTATTTTGTGCAGGATTCTTGTACAAATTTTTTGTACAGAGCTCTTATTATACTCAATTCGCTAAAAAAATGCATGTATAGTTTTCTTGTACATAATTTATGCAAAGTTTTCTTCTTTAGAATTCTCCTGCAGGTTTTTTTTGTACAAAACTCTTGCACAGAATTCTTGTATAAATATTCTGTCGAAAAATTCTGTACTAGAATCTGCTCAAGCATACTGTATAAGAATCTGTAAAATGATGACGTACAAGAATCTGTAAAAGAATTCTGTACAATAATCTGTACAATAATTATTCACAAGAATCTGTATCAGAATTGTGAACAAGAATTCGTATCAGAATTGTGTACAAAAATTTATACGGGAATTCTGTATAAGAAGCCGTACTAGAATTTTTCATCAGAACCTGTACCAGAATTCTGTACGAAAAGCTGTACCAGAATTCTGTACAAGAAACTGTTCCAGAATTCTGTAGAAGAATCTGTATAAAAATCTATACCAGAGTTCTGTACAAGATTTTGTACAAAAATCTGTACCAGAACTCTGTACAGTATTCCTGTACAGTATTTTCGTACAAGAATTCTGTACACGAATGTGCACACGAATTATGTACAAGAATCTGTTCAAGAATTCTACACAAGAATTCTGTACCAGAATCTGCACAAGAATGCTGTATAAGAATCTGTAGAAGAATGATGAACAAGAATCTGTAAAGAAATTCCGTATTATAATCTGTATAATAATTTTTCACAAGAATCTGTATCAGAGTTGTGAACAAGAATTCATACTAGAATTGTGTACAAAAATCTCTACGGGAATTCTGTACAAGAAGCTGTACCAGAATTTTATACAAGAAATCGTACTAGAATTCTATACAAGAAGCTGTACCAGAATTTTGTACAAGAAACTGTACCAGGATTCTGTACAAGAAGCTGTACCAGAATTTTGTACAAGAAATTGTACCAGAATTCTGTACAAGAAACTGTACTAGAATTTTGTGCAAGAAACTGTACCAGAATTCTGTATAAGAAGCTGTACCAGAATTTTGTACAAGAAACTGTACCAAAATTCTGTACAAGAATCTGTACCAGAATTATGTACAAGAAACTGTACCAGAATTCTGTACAACAATCTTTATAAAAATCTGTACCGGAATTCTGCACAAGATTCTGTACAAAAATCTTTCCCAGAACTCTGTACAGTATTCTTGTACAAGAATTCTGTACAATAATTCTGGAAACAGGATTCTGTACACGAATCTGTACACAAATTATGTACAAGAATTTGTTCAAGAATTCTGCACAAGAATTCTGTACTAGTATTTGCACAAGAATGCTGTATAAGAATCTGTAGAAGAATAATGTACAAGAATCTGTAAAAGAATTCCGTTTTATAATCTTTCTTCACAAGAATCTGTATCAGAATTGTGAACAAGAATTCATATCAGAATTGTGTACAAAAATCTGTACGGGAATCTTGTTCAAGAAGCTTGTGCAAGAATCTGTACAAAAATTCTGTACAAGAATCTTTACAAAAATCTGCACAAGAATCTGCACCAGAATTCTCTACAAGAATTCGTACAATAATTCTGTGCAAGAATCTGCACAAAAATTCTGTACAAGAATTTGTAGGGGAATCTGTACTAGAATTCTCCACAAGAATCTGTACGAAAATTCTGTACAAGAATCTGTACGAAAATTCTGTACAAGAATTTTGTACGAGTAACCTGAACAAAAATTCTTTTAAATAATCTTTACGAGAATTTTATACAAGAAATATACAAGGAATCGTTCAAGAACCTCACTAGCTTCTTAAAAACGTTTGGAAATCCGCCTCAAATTTTTCTCTATACCCATTTCTCTAATATCCTCCAACTCCAATTAATTTCTAACGACCCCTTACGAAGCCTCGTCTTTATATCTCGAACATTCCTCTAGAATAAATTTCAATGGGGAGAAGCGAGTGTCTCCGAGGAGAGTGACCCTTGAGCCACTCTTGTACCAAAGACGCAGAAGGGAGTAGACTAGCTGGTTGGAACTGAATCTCGTTTACCATAAAGAGCGTGTCCGCAGTGGCGCAGACGCAGGAAGGCGCAGAAAGGCGCAGAAAGGCGCGAAGCACTTAGAATGGGCTGCAGGTCGGCAGCTGATACCAGGGCGGCGGACGGGTGCGATCGAGGGACGTCGTCTTGGAGGAATACGCCGGTCCTTGTCTCCCCTGAGGGTGAGGGGCAGGGTGAAGAGGAGGAGGAGGAAGAGGGGTCCGAGGGTGAAGAGAGAGAGAAAGTTACTCCTCGAAGCTCCAGGATATTGTCGGAGCAGCCATTGCCGAGAGCAAGCGGCAGGTCAGGGCCAGCCACCAGGTGAGGATGCAGAGGCTGCGCTCGACCTTCAAGAGGTCGCGCACACCAACTGGGGCAGAAATGAAGTCGCAATCGAGTCTCGAGGTGCCGAAGCAGGTCAGATCAGCCTCTTTTGATGAAATCCAGTTGGAAGCAAAACGCCACGACGATAATAGAGACCTGAGACAAAAAGCGTCATCTTCATCATCATCTTGTTCACCAGTAAGATCCCAGGACTTATCAAGAAGGTTCAACACATTAAGAGTCCCGCAATTACAGAGTGGTCAAAGGTCGAAGAGTTTCGATGTTTGTGAGCGGACCTTCTTCCAGGATAGACCACTGGTCAAAAAGCCAGAGACACCCGTCATCCAGGTTTCTGGCTGCTATCATTGCGCCTGTGTTGAGGAGTACAAGAACCTCTACAGAAGTAGAGATGATGACGATTCGTCGAAAGATGATGAGGTTGATGATGAGGAAATGTCGGAGATTATCCAGGCTACGGAGGATGAAGATGAGGCTAGTTGTGATTCAAGAAGGGAAGAAAGTCCTGAGATTAGGGTGACGCTGATAACCTATTCGGAGAGGACATCTTCTGAAGGTGAACCGGATTCTTATGAAACTGGGGAAGGAATTGAAATAGCTCCCAGGGAGAGGAGAAGGTCGATTGGAAGACTTTCGAGGCAAGAGGCTCTTACCTCTTTTCCGTTGGAATTTCCAGCGGTTGTTGGGTCTTACGATGAGGATGATGATGACGATGATGAGGAGGAAAATAACGAGGTTGAGGATAAGAGCACACTCGTAGTTCGAGATATTTTCTTGACTGTTCCGGAGTTAAAAAGGGATCGAGCTGCTTCAGTGGACTCCTGTTTTAATAATAGTAAAAATACGAAGAGTGATGATGGCCATTCGTTGGTGGTACCCCAGCAGAGTACAAGATCCAAGAGTGTTGACATCGTCTTGCCGACGGATGTCCAGACAAGATATACTGCTCTTCTGCCTGGCAACGAGGCTTTTAGAGGGTGGGTACGTTAGAGGAATATAATGGGTCATTCCAAAGACTGATTGGTGATTTTTGTACGTATAGGATCTTTTGAGAAGGAAGGATGGAATCTCAGTTTCAAAAAAAAGTCCAGTAAAAGTAATATGGATTAAATTTTTCTCGAGTTATGATCGTGAATGTAGAAGGGAATGAAAATCGCTCGGGTGACAGGTTATGGGCCCATCAAGACGGAACATTTTTTATTATAACTCGAGAACCATTCGAGCCATTTTTCTTTTCTTTGGATCATTTCAAAGCTGAGATTCATATCTTCATTGAAGGAATTTCAATATTTTTATAGCTACTTTTAGAGTATAATCTTTGTAATGACTCTGATGAATCTTTATTTGATTTTTCAGTACGGATTTCTCTAAAGTTGTTGTATTTTATCAATGTTATCCATGAATCCTCACGAAAAAATTTACGACAAATGTCTCATTTTTATCATCAATTTATTTGAATGATTGAATCCGGAAATCTGTTATTCAAGCCCTATACAGTCTCATGCTAAAACGAATTGGTAGGTAATATGATTTTGGTAAGCAGAATCTCAGGTAACGTAATTACTTGGGAACTGAATTTTAGTTAAATTGAATTTCCGAAAAACAGACTTGTGGCTAGCTGGGATTTGATGCAAATTAACTAATAGTTTTGGCATGATGCAATCCGATTTTGGATAACAGATGTATGTTCAGAGTTATAATATGTTTTGGGAGTTTGATTATGGAATAAATCGAAAGTTATCTAAAAGATTGTGGTAACTTTTCTTCAATAATTTCCCGCAAACGTTTGAATTTTGATTAAACAAATTTCTACATGAGGGGATAAATTTCACATTTGTCTCGGTAACTTGGAGTGTTACAAACTGTTAAAGTTTCACGCCGTTAAAGCTCGGATTTTCAGTTTGAGTTGGAACACTAAGCTTCATATATCTAGACGGTTCAGCCAATGAGTAATCGAGAACGAAAGATTAAACTCAAGTTTTAAGCTCCAGGCTTGAATTAAAAGATAAGATCTAAATCCGTGACTTCCCTTATTTTTTCACTAACTTTCTCTGATTTCCCTCGACTTAAAAAATCTGTGAAGGAAACTTGTTTTTTCTTTATTTAATTGTGTTAAAGAAGGAGTGGGAAAATTAATCAAATTTTCATCATACTTGCATGATTTCAGCCTTTTTCATGCTTATGAAGAGAGGCTAAAGTTATGATTTTCAGTCCCTAGAAAGTAAAAAGTACTTTTTACTCCCTAGGGATTAGAAAGTGACGTCAGAGGTGAACAATGAAAATTATCAAGCGATCAGTTGATCGCCCTGGCAGATTGTTTGACAAATTGTTTGGCGGATTGGACCATTTCAAGGTGATAATACCACAAATTACCATAATTTACCAAAAATTATCATAAATTATCGAAAATTTCTGAAAAATTTTGAAATCTTTGGATACACTGAATTTCGGTATATTTCTCAACTATAAACATTTTACAAGTTTCAATAATTTTAAGAATTTTAAATCTAAAAAATTTCAAAGTTTTAAAAAATTTCAAAAATTAAATTTTTTAAAAGAATTTCGAAAGTTGTCCAAATTTTTTAAAATTTTCAAAATTCATATTAAAATAAAGATGAAGTTTTCAAAATTCCTCTGTGTGAGCAGAAATAATGCCTGTTTTCCAATAGTGTCTGAAATCATGAATTTTTTATAAAAAATATCGTGTGCATCAAGGAGGAGGGGACTATTATTATTCGGAAGAAATAAACTAAAACTGATGTTCAATTACATTTATTGAGAATTTATTCATGCTTGAACAATTTTCCTAATTGATGTTCTGAAATTTCTTCAATTTTCAGATTTTTCACTTTTTATCTGAAGTTATTCAATTTTGATTGATTCAAATTTAAAGAAAAATGAAATATATTTCGATTTAAAATCGAAGGGAATTTAGAATAAATCAGTTTCGAACTCTTCATTAGAAATTCTTCAATTTCTGACAAATTCGAAATATTTTAAAATTAGACTATTGAAAAATAAAGTACTAAGAATTCTAAAACATCAAATTTCAAATTTATGGTTCAAAAAATTGAATTTTCAAGTACTTTTTTGACAAAAATCGCTCGAAAGTTCAATTTTTAACGGATTTAGATGTATTTTTTTAATTCACTGTAAGGCTTTCAGATATAACGTGTAACTGTTAATATCTTATTTTCGTCAGAGGAACATATTTTATTCAATAACAAATCAAATTATTATATATTTTTAAAATAACTTTTCAAGTGTGCCACTGCTTCAATGATTCTTAAATTTAATAAAACAGGCCTGAAACCGGAAATAATTTATCATATGTTGGCTGAAGAAAAAAAATTGTTAATGAGTTTATAAAGAAATAAATGAACAAGTATAATTTTTTCGTAATTTGCAATGATTCGTTGCTGAATTCATAATTTTTGCATAAGATATGGGAGAAATTGACGTACGATTACGATACGTTAAAAATAGTTGTTCTTTTGCGATTCTTCAAACAATTTTTCCGAACAAATGCACAGTTTGACAATGTCTGAATGAGTAGGCTCAATTTTTTTCCAGGATAAACTGAAAATATCTTTTCAATCACTCCTTGTTGTCATATTTTGTAATTTGACAAAATGTTTCATTTATTTGAACAATTCTTATAAGCAATGCAAGTCTATAGGATTGAACATTTTAAAATTAGACTTTTGAATTGAGCATTTTAAGTGAAAGAAACTTCAATCATAATGCGTTTAAAGCTGAAAAAATTTTAATTCAGAGTCCTGAAATATTTCAAAATTTGAAATTTAATCATTCAAAAAAGAACAATTATAAACTTTGGAATGTCAAAGGAAGACAATTTCAGAATTGAGCCATCACAATTAACAAATTTTAAATTTGAAACCTTAAAAATTAAAGAATTTCAAATTTGTAGCCTCGAAAATATAAAATTTTCAAATTTAAGAATAGAAAATTTATTTATTTCAAACCAAAGAGAGATAAAATAAAACGATTTTAAAATAAACTTTCTAAGTGACTGATTTGACATTGGAAGTGTTCCAAGTGTTGAACAGTTGAAATTCGAAGTTGTCAAAATTGAATGATTTTCAAATGAAAGTTCTCAAGATTGTGAAAATTTGAATTTAAATTTTCATATATTTTTTAAAATCTTAAAGTATTTCAAGCCTTAAAAGTAAAACTAGTTTCAAAGCATTTCAAATTTTAATTTCCTTAACTTTAACAATTTTAAATTTAAACACCTGAAAAACCTGAAATTGTCAGGGAATTTCTTCTCAAGTCAGTGAATTTTTTCGAGCATGTTAAAATTTTAAAAAAAATTATAATGCAAAATTGAATAACAATGATTGTTCATTTGTAAAAGTAACTCTCATCGTACTAAAAAATATCTTTCATACGAGGTATTAATATGTTAAATATGCACTGAATTTCAAGTATGAACATAAAATAAAAATTTATTTCAATTATCATTCAAATTCATATGTAAGTACTTTAAGAACAAATTTAAAAAATGATTAATTATGTTTTTAGTATTGTTAATTGATTTAGTCATTCGATGGTGATAATTATTATACCTAAGAATATCCTGTAATTATTTATCAAAACTTCTTCAATTATACACTAATTAATTAAATTATACACAAGAATAATTTTCCAACAAAAAAGACGAGTTTTCAACAAAATAGTCAAATTTTCAATGAAGGAGATGAATTTTCAACGAAAATGATGAATCTTCAACCAAAAAAATTAATTTTCAACAAAGTAGTTCAACTTTCGACCAGGTAGATTAATTTTAAACCAAAAAAGAGGAATTGTCAACGAAAAATGTGATAGTTGATATTTTAATCAAGAAAGATTTCAAACCTAAAGCACTTTTTGAACAAAAAAGGCGAATTTTTGAAAGAAATACATAAATTTTCAACCAAATAGTTCCAAAACAGATTAATTTTCAACTCAAATGGAATAGTTGAATTTTCAATTAACTAAATTAATTTTCAACAAGAAAAAAAAACAAATTTCTAGCAAAATAGTTCAATTTTCAATCAAGGACGAGCTTACGACTCAAATGATGAATCTTCAATCAGAAAAATTAGTTTTTAACAAAGTACTTTCACTTTCATCAAAGTAGTTGAATTTTTAACTAAAAAAGATTCAAATTTTAAATAATCAACAGTTGCATTTTTAACCAAAAAGATTAAATTGTCACCAAAAGAAAGAAATTTTCAACAAAATACATACATTTTTGAGTAAATGGTTGTATTTTCAACTAAAGAAGATGATTTTTCAGCTTAAATTATAAATCTGTAACAAAAAAAAATTAATTTTGAGCACAGTAGTTTCTCTTTAATCCAAGTGGCTGAATTTTTCATAAAAAACGCTGCATTCTCAACAAAAGATGTAATAGTTGATACTGCAACCAAAAGTGGTTCAAATTTTTAATAAGAAACAGTTGAATTCAACCAAAAAAAGCGAATTTCTAACAAAATATTTAATATTCAACCAAAAAGCTGAATCCTCAACCAAAGTAGATTAATTTTAAACCACAAAGTTGCATTTTTAACCAAAAAAGATAAAATTTCTATAAAAAAATATGATATTTTGTAAACTAAAAAGCAAATTTTCAACACGAAAGCTGAATTTTCAATCAAATAAGATTTTTCGGTCAGAAAAGACAAGAATTCAGCCAAATTGTTGAATTTTTAATACAAAAAGACTAATTTTCCGCAAAGCAGTAAAATCTTTTATCGGAAAATACGAATTTTACAAGAAAGTTCATTTTCAAACAAATAGTTGAATCCTCAACCAAACAATATTAGTTTTCTACCAAAAAGCTTCACTTTTAACGAAAAAACATGAAATTTCTACCAAGAAAGAATTTTCAGTTAAGAAAGAAAAAATATTCCAACCAAATTGTTGAATTTTCTACAAAACAGCTGAATTTTCTATCCAAAAATATGAATATTTGACAAAAAGGTTATTTTCAACCAAATAGTTGAATTTGCAACAACATAGTTGAACTTAAACCAGAACAGATCATTTTCAAACAAAAGCTTGCATTTTTAACCAAAAAAGTGAAATTTTTACTGAAAGAGATAATTTTTTAAACGAAAAAGACGATTTTTCAACCAAATAGTTGAATCCTCAACAAAAACAAATTGATTTTTAACCAAACAGTTGCATTTTTAGTCAAAAAAAATGAAATTTCTACCAAAAGAGATAAATTCTTATAAACCGAAAAAACAAATTTTTAACACAAGAGTTGAATTTTCAATTAAGAAATATTTTTTTGTCAGGTATGAAAAAAATTCAACCAAATTGTTGAACTTTCAAGCCAAAAAGACTAATTTTCCCCAAAGCAGTTGATTTTTTAACCCAAAAATATAAATTTCCAACAAAAAAGTTAATTTTCAACTAAAAAGTTGAATTCTCAATCAAAAGAGGTTAATGTTCTCCCAGATAGATGCATTTTTGACGAAAAAATATGAAATTTCCACCAAAACAGGGAATCTTCAAACCAAAGAGATGAATTTACTACCAAGTAAGATTTTTCAGTTGAATAAGAAAAAAAAATTCAACTAAGTAGTTAAATTTTCAACAGAATACTTGACTTTTTGCCGCAAAAATATGAATTTTCAATCAAATAGTTTAATACTCAACAAAAACAGATTCATTTTCAACCGAACAGTTGCATTTTTGACCAAAAAGGATGAAATTTCCGCCAAAAGAGATGAATTCTTATAAACCGAAAAGACGAATTTTCAACACAAGAGTTAAATCTTCAACTAAGAAATATTTTTCAGTCAGGAAAGAGAAAAAATTCAACCAAATTGTTGACTTTGCAAGACAAAAAGACTAATTTTTCCTAAAGCAGTTAAATCTTCAACCCGAAAATACGAATTTTACAAAAAGTTAATTTTGAAACAAATCGTTAAATCCTCAATCAAACAATGTTAATTTTCTACCAAAAAGTTGCATTTTTAATTTAAAAATATGAAATTTCTACCAAGAAAGATTTTTCAGTCAAGAAAGGAAAAATATATCAACCAAATTGTTGAATTTTCTACAAAACAGTTGAATTTTCTACCCGAAAGGATGAATATTCAACAAAAAAGGACATTTTCAACCAAATAGTGGAATTTTCAACAAAACAGTTGATATTTCAACACAAAAATATGAATTTTTAACCAAATACTTGAATTTTTAACCAAAACAGATAAACTTTCAACCAAACAGTTGCATTTTTAACCAAAAAGGATGAAATTCCTACCAAAAGAGCTGAATTCTTATAAACCGAAAAGACGAATTTTCAACACAAGAGTTAAATTTTCAAGTAAGAAATGTTTTTCGGTCAGGTGTGGAGAAAAATTAATCAAATTGTTGAATTTTCGAACCAAAAACACTAATTTCCCTCAAAGCCGTTGAATTTTCAATCCGAAAATATAAATTTCCAACAAAAAAGTTAATTTTCCACCAAATAATTGAATTCGCAACCCAAGACGTTAATTTTCTACCAAACAGTTGAATTTTCAACCAAGAAAGATGAATTTCTACCAAAATTGTTTAATCTTTAATCCGAAAAGACGAATTTTCTACCGAGAAAGATTTGTTAGTCAGGAAGGAATAAATATTTCAATCAGATTGTTGATTTTCGTACAAAATAGTTGAATTTTAAGCCCGAAAGTATGAATCTTCAACAAAAGAGTTCATTTTCAACCAAATAGTTGAATCCTCAACAAAAAAAGGTTTATTTTCTACCCAAAAAATGTATTTTTAATTAAAAAGATGAAATTTCTACGAGAAGAGATGAATTTTTAAACAAAAATACAAATTTTCAACAAAAAAGTTAATCTTCGACCGAAAAGGTTAATCCTCAACCAAGAGATTAATTTTCTACCAAATAGTTGCATTTTTAACCAAAAAAGATGAATTTCTACCAAAAAGACGAATTTTCTACCGAGAAAGATTTTTTAGTCAAGAAACAATAAATATTTTAACGAAATTGTTGAATTGTTGAACTATATAACAGTTGACTTTTTAACCCGAAAGTATGAATCTTTAAAAAAAAAGTAAATTTTCAACAAAAAAGTTGATTATCGACCAATTACTCAAATCCTCAACCAAAAGAGGTTAATTTTCTACTTAAAAGTTGTATTTTTAATTTAAAAATATGAAATTTCTAGCAAAAGAGGTGAAATTTTGAACCAAAAAGACGAATTTTCAGTAAGAGAGCTGATTTTTCAACACAAAAATATGAATTATTGACCTGATTCTTGAATCCTCACCCAAAACAGATAAATTTTCAATCGAAAAGTTGCATATTTAACTGTAAGGGATGATATTTCTACCGAAAGAGATGAATTTTTATAAGCCAAAAAGACGAATTTTCAACATAAGAGTTGAATTTCCAACTAAAAAATATGTTTTGATCAGGGAAAAAATCAACCAAATTGTTGAATTTTTAAGCCAAAAAGACTAATTTTCCCCAAAGTAGTTGAATTCTCAATCCGAAAATATTAGTTTTCAACAAAAACTTTAATTTTCAAATAACTGGTTGAATCAACAACTAAATGAGGTTAGTTTTCTATCAAATGGTTGCATTTTTAACCAAAACAAGTGAATTTCTAGCAAAAGAGATAAATCTTTAAACCAAAAAGACGAATTTTCTACCAAGAAAGGTTTTTAGTCAAGAAAGAATAAATATTTCAACCAAATTGATGAATTTCTTACTAAACAGTTGAAGATTGAACCCGGAAGTATGAATCTTCTGCAAAAAAGTTAATTTTCAACAAAATAGTTGAAAGGTTAATTTTATACCCAAAAGTTTCATTCTTAATCAAAAAAGGTGAAATTTCTACCGGAAAGGGATAAATTTTTTAACCCAAAAGATGATTTTTTGACAAAATATTTGATTTTTAACACAAAAATGTAAATTTCAAAATCAAATGATTGAATTTTCAACAAATTAGTTGAATTCTCAGCCAAAAGAGATTAATTTTCAACCAAAAGTTGTGTTTTTAACAAAAAAAACACGAAGTTTCTACTAGACGAATTTTCTACCAAGAAAGATTTTTCAGCCTAGAAAAAATATATATTCCAACCAAATTGTTGAATTTTGAATCCGAAAGTATGAATCTTCAACAAAAAGTTATTTTTCAACCAAACAGTTGAATCTCCAACAAAATAGTTGAATATTGAACCAAATCAGATTAATTTTTAACCAAAAATTTGTATTTTTAATCAAAAAATATTAAATTCTACCAAAAGAGATAAACTTTTAACCCAAAAAGACGAATTTTCAAGAAAAAAATTGATTTTTCAACACAAAAATATGAATTTGTAACTAGATAGATGAAAGCTCAACCAAGAGATTAATTTTCTATCAGAAAGTTGCATTGCATGAAAAAACGTTTAGAACAATATTAGCCTGAATTTTTATTGTTAATTTAATGGTGATATTGTCCTTAACATTTTTCTGTTACCACGAAAACAAGGAAGATATTTTGAGCTTAATATTTCCTTTTATAATATTTTATTTTATATTTGATTGGATTACATTTTTTCAGGAATTTTCTTTTTCTCAAAAAGAAACAAGAATTTACAAAAGCACGTTTGTTTTTTCAAACTTTGCGATTTTTTCACCACCTGAGAAGACACCCTGAATTTGTTCCCTTTTTTGTTTTAAGTTATTTTTTCAGAATTTTCTTACTTCATTAACAAATTTTCCTTCTATTCAAGAGAAACTATTCCCAAAGTTGAGCAAATTTGCAGTATGATAAACAGCAAACTACTTTCAAACAATTTATAGCTTCATACCATATTCCCTAGAAATGGCTATTTGAGCTGAACTTTTCCAGCTAATTAAAGTTTCCAACATCTGATCAGTTTCAACCAAAAATGGAATAGTTAGATTTTCAATTAAAAAAATTAATTTTCAACTATAAAAAACAAATTTCCAACAATTTAGTTAAATTTCAACCAGGAAATGAATTTTCAACTTAAATGATGAACATTCAACTAGAAAAATTAGTTTCCAAAAACGATGTTATGTCAATGAAAAATGTAATAGCTGATATTTCAAGAAGAAAGATTCAAATTTGAAACCAAAATAGTTAAATTCAACCAAAAAAGACGAATTTTTAACGAAATGATTGAATCCTTGACTAAAGAAGATTAATTTTCAACCAAACAGTTGTATTTTAAACCAAAAAAATTAATTTTCTATGAAAAAAAGAATTTTATACAAAATACATACATTTTTGAACAAATAGTTGAATTTTCAACTAAAAAAAAAATAAATTTTTAACAAAAAATGGAATGGTTGAACTTTTTGTCAAAAAAACGAAGAAGTTCTACTTTTAACGAAGTAGTTGAATTTTTCACCAAAAACGATATATTCTCAACGAAAAATGTGATAGTTGATATATTAACCAAAACAATTTCAAATAAAAACAGTTGGATTCAACCAAAAAAAGACAAATTTTCAACAAAATATTCAATTTTCAGCCAAAAAGTTGGATCCCCAATCAAAGTAGATTAATTTTAAACCATAAAGTTACATTTCTTACCAAAAAAGATGAAATTTCTACGTACCCAAAGATATGATTTTTTATGAACCAAAACGACCAATTTTCAACACAAGAGTTGAATTTTCAACAATGAAAAAATTGCAGTCAGGAAAGAAAAAACAATCAATCACATTGTTGAATATTCATGACAAAGAGACTCATTTTCCCTAAAGCAGTTGAATTTTTAACCCAAAAATATGAATCTCACAAAAATGTTAATTTTCAACCAAATATTTGAATCCTCAACCAAATGATGTTAATTTCCTAGCAAAAAGTTTCATTTTTAGCCAAAAAATACGAAATTTCTAGCAAAAGAGATGAATCTTAAAACCAAAAAGATGAATTTTTTACCAAGAATGATTTTTCAGTTGAGAAAAAAAATTTCAATCAAATACTTGAATTTTCAACAAAATAGTTGAATCATAAAACAAAATAAAAAAAGAATTTTCAAACAAAAATTTCCATTTATAATCAAGAAACTGAAATTTTTACCAAAAAAGATAAATTTTCAAACGAAAAAGACGAATTTTTAACAAAATAATTGATCTTTTGACACAGAAATATGAATTTTTAATTAAATAGCTGCATCCTCAACTAAAACAGACTGATTTTCAACAAAATTGTTGAACTTTGGAGCCAAAAAGACTCATTTTCTCCACCGCAGTTGAATTTTTAGCCCAAAAATATAAATTTGCAACAAAAAAGTTAATTTTCAACCAAATATTTTAATCCTCAACCAAGAGAGGTTAATTTTCTACTAAAAAGTTGCATTTTTAACAAAAAGTATGGGATTTCTAGCGAAAGAGATGAATCTTTAAACCAAAAAGACGAATTTTTTACCAAGAAAGATTTTTCAGTTAAGGAAGGAAAAATATTTCAATCAAATAGTTGAATTTTCAACAAAATAGCTGAATCATGAAACAAAACAGATTAATTTTGAGAGAAAAATTTTGAATTTTTAACCGAAAAAGTCAAATTTCTACAAAAAAGATCAAATTTTAAACGAAAAAAAACGAATATTCAACAAAAGTGTTGATTTTCAACGAAAAATATGAATTTTTAACCAAATAGTTGGATCCTCAACCAAAACTGAATAATTTTCAACCAAATCGTTGAATTTTCAAGTCAAAAAGGCTAATTTTCCCCACCGGAGTTGAATTTTCGACCCCAAAATATAATTTTTTAATAAAAGAGCTAATTTTCAACTAAAAAGCTTCATCCTTTACCAAAACAATGAATTTCTACCAAATGGGTGAAAACTTTAGACGGAAAAGACGAGTTTTCTACCAAGAAAGATTCTTTAGTCAAGAAAGAATAAATATTTTGACGAAATTGTTGAACTTTCTATACAACAGTTTAATTTTGAACCCGAAATTATAATTTTTCAACGAAAAAGTCAATTTTCTACCAAAAAGTTGCATTTTTAACCAAAAAGTATGAAATTTCTAGCAAAAGAGATAAATCTTTAAACCAAAAAGACGAATTTTTTACCAAGAAATATTTTTCGGTTGAGAAAGGGAAAAAATTTCAATCGAATAGTTGAATTTTCAACAAAATAGTTGAATTATGAAACAAAACAGATTAATTTTCAAACAAAAATTTTGCATTTTCAACCGAAAAAGTGAAATTTCTACCAAAAAAGATCAAATTTTAAACGAAAAAAAACGAATTTTCAACGAAAAATATGAATTTTTAACCAAATAGTTGAATCCTTAACCAAAACTGATTGATTTTCAACCAAATTGTTGAATTTTTGAGTCAAAAAGGCTAATTTTCCCCACCGGAGTTGAATTTTTAACCCCAAAATATAATTTTTCAATAATAAAAGTTAATTTTCAACTTAAAAGCTTAATCCTCAACCAAAAACATGAATTTCTACCCAATGAGTTAAAACTTTAGACCGGAAAGACCAGTTTTCTACCAAGAAAGATTTTTTGGTCAAGAAAGAATAAATATTTCAACGAAGTTGTTGCACTTTCTATACAAGAGTTAAATTTTGAACCCGAAAGTATGAACCTTCAACAAAAAAGTAAATTTTCAACAACAAAATTAATTTTCAACTAATTGGTTGAATCTTCAACCAAGAGTGGTTAATTTTTTACCAAAAAGTTGCATTTTTAACCAAAAAGTATGACATTTCTAAGGAAAGAGATAAATCTTTAAACCAAAAAGATGAATTTTTTACCGAGAATGATTTTCCAGATAAGAAAGGAAAAATATTTCAACCAAATAGTTAAATTTTCAACAAAATAGTTGAATCGTGATACAATGCAGTCAAATTTTCAAACAAAAATTTGCCTTTTTAACGAAAAAAATGAAATTTCTACCAAAAAAGATAAATTTTTGAACAAAAAAGACGAATTTTCCACAAAAGTATTGATTTTTCAACAAAAAAAAATAAATTTTTAACCAAATAGTTGAATCCTCAACCAAAGTAATTAATTTTTAATCAAATTGTTGAATTTTTACTAAAAGAGTTAAATCTTTAAATCGCAAAGACGAGTTTTCTACCAAGAGAGATTTCTTAGTCAAGAAAGAATAAATATTTTAACGAAATTGTTGAACTTTCTATGTAGCAGTCAAACTTTGAAACCAAAAGTATGAATCTTGAACAAGAAGGTAAATTTTCAAAAAACAAAAAATTAATTTTCAACTAATTAGTTAAATCCTCAACCAAAAGAGGTTAGTTTTCTATCCAAAAGTTGCATTTTCAATTAAAAAAGATTAAATCCCTACCAAATGAGATACATTTCTAAACCAGAAAATAAATTTTCAGGAAAAGAGCTGATTTTTCAATACAAAAAAATGAATTTTTAACGAAATAGTTGAATTTTTAACGAAATAGTTGAACCTTTAACCAGAATATTAATTCCCAACCAAACCTGGAAAAAACTTGGAATTGTCAGAGAATTTTTTCCCAGAATTTGAGTATACACTAGGGTAGTGAAAAAATCGTAAAGTTTGAAAAATGCAATGTGCTTTTGGAAATTTTTGTTCCTTTTCGAAAAAAAAATCCCTGAAAAAATATAATCCAATCGGATGGTAGTTACAAAAAAGTTTTGAGGACAATATCAGCCTAGTTTTTTATTATAAATTTAATTATGGTGTGTACTTTTATAGAAAAAAAAATGTAGACACATTTTTTTGAATAATTTACTTTCTCTTTTATTAATGAAGCCTTTTAGATTCCGTTCCCTCTTTTATTTAAAGTCATTTTTTCACAATTTTCTCCCTTCATTAACAAAATTTCCTTCTATTCAAGAGAAAATATTTCCACAGTTGAGGAAATGTGCAGTATGATAAACAGCAAACTACTTTTGAACAATTCATAGCTCCATATTCTCTACAATTCAAAATGCGACCCAATTGAACTTTAGTTTCAAAAATAGTTCTAGACGCAGAATATTTCATTTTACTCTCACATTTCCATTTACATTTACGGCCACACGCACATTTCCATACATTTGCATTCGAAAATTGCCCCTGGAAATAGCTATTTTAGCTAAACATTTCCAGCTAATTAAAGTTTCCAACATCTAATCAGTTTCAAATAACTATTTTAAAGAGCTATTAAATTTTACGATACATAAGCCCTTCATTATTTTTTTATTTTGTGCCGTATATTTACAAGTTTAACAAGCGTTCATTATTTCATAAATATATAGGCCAGCCGCAGTGGCAAAATTATATTTTAATTCATTCCAATTCATGAATATAAAGTTTAATTAGCATTGCATTGCAGATTGCACAAAATTTCAACAAAAAATGATAAATTAAATTCTTTTTTAATTTTTCAACCACCATATTTTTATGCAAGAAATTCTCGCGAAAAAACTACGAGAATTGAGAATTTCGACTACAAAAAAAATTAATTATTTAATCAATTTTATCCTAGTCTGGATTTGTTTCCTTCTCAGAATTAAACATGATTAGATAAAATTTAATTAAATTGAATGGATTTCAATGGAATTGCATAGAATATAAGGAATTATTAATAATTTGAAAAAATCGAATAGAATTGTGTCCAATAGGAAGAAAATCTATTAGAATTCGAGAGAATACAACGGAATTCGATAGAATTAAATAGAATTCAACAGAATTTAATAGAATTCGATAGGGTCCAATAGGCTTCAACGGAATTCCATGGAATTCGATAGAATTCTAGGAAATCTAATAGAATTCGATCAAATTCGAAGAAATCCAATGTGATTTAATAAATTTCAATAGCTTTCAATGAAATTCGACAGAATTTACGGAAATGGTAATAAGTCAAGGAAATGCAAGTGAGTTTAGTCCAAGTGAAAGAAAATGCAATAGAATTCGAAAAAATACAATGTAATTCGATAGAATTCAATAGAATTCAACAGCATTCAACAGAATTCGATAAAATTCAATAGGATTCAACAGGATTTCATGGAATTCGATAGAATTCTATTAATTATAATTTAATTCGATAGAATTTCAGGAAATCTAATAGAATTCCATAAAATTCAATGAAATTTGATGTCATTCAAAAAATATCACAAGAATTCAATCAAATTCGTTAGAATTTAGGGAAATATTGATAACATAAGAAAATGCAATTGAATTTATTTCAAAAGGAAGAAAATGTAATAGAATTCGAGAAAATGCAATGGAATTTGATAGAATTCAATATGGTTCAACCGAATATAATGGAATTCAATATAATTCTACAAAATCTGATTGAATTTGATAGGATTCTAAGAAATCTAATGGAATTCTTTTAAAACTTGAGGAAATCCAATGTTATTTAACAAAAATTTCCATGGAATTCAATGTGATTCGATAGAATTTACACAAATCCAATAGAATTTATTGCAGTAGAAAAAAATCCAATAGAATTCAAGGAAATATAATGGAATTCGATAGAGTTTAATAGGATTCAACAGAATTCAATGGAATTCGATTTAATTCTAGGAGCTCTAATGGAATTCGATCAAATTAAAAGAAATCCAATGTAATTAAACAAATTACAATGGAATTCAATGAAACTTGATAGAATTTACGCAAATCCAATGGAAAATATTCCAGTAGGAAGGAAATCCAATAAAGTTAGAGGAAATATAATGGAATTCGGCAAAGCTCAATAGGATTGAACAGAATTCAATGGGATTTGATATACTTCTAGGAACTCTAATGGAATCCGATCAAATTTAAGGAAATCCAATAGAATTTATTCCAGTCAAACGAAAATCCAATAGAATTCGAGGAAGTATAATGGAATTCTGTAGAGTTCAATGGGATTCAAAGAAATTCAATGGGACTCAATATAATTCTGGGAATTCTAAGGGAATTCGATCAAATTCAAGGAAATCCAATGTAAATTAACAAATTTCAATGGAATTCAATGAAATTCGATAGAATTCACGAAAATCCAATGAATTTCGATATATAATTCAAGTGAATTCAATAGAATTTATTCCAGTAGAAAGAAAATCCAATAAAATTCGAAGAAATATAATGGCATTCCATAGAGTTAAATAGGATTCAACAGAATTCAATGGAATTCGATAGAATTCGAAGAAATCCAATATAATTTAACAAATTTCGATAGAGTGTAATGAAATTCGGTAGAATTTACGCAAATCAAATAGAATTTATTCCAGTAGAAAGAAAATCCAATGGAATTCAAGGAAATATAATAACGATTCGATAGAGTTCAATAGGATTCAACGGAATTCAATAGAATTCGATAGAATATTAGGAGATCTAATGGGATTTGATGAAATTTAAGGAAATTCAATGTAATTTAACAAATTTCAATGAAATTCAATGAAATTCGATGGAATTTACGGAGATCCAATAGAATTTATTCCAGTAGAAAGAAAATCCAATAGAGTTCTAGGAAATATAGTGGAA
>JAUMHM010000072.1:10750164-10760943 GCA_032362435.1 Melikaiella ostensackeni | reverse complement strand
AAGTAGGCGCAAATTTAATTTTCATGGTGAAAACTATTAAAAACACATGAAAATCTTTGTTTTTTGCGTTTATCTCTGTAAATAATGAAATTTTTTTAAAAAGTTTCAAACGAAAGTTGTGGATTTACTCAAAATACACATTTTATGTATCAAAAAGTTTTTCCGAAAAACAAATATTTTTCAAAAAAAGTAGAAAAATGTTGCTACAAAGTGTGGAGTAGCTTGAAATAGAACTTGTGGCCCTTGTCACCGAATTTCAGCAGTAATGCCTACTTACGCATCCATTTTTTCAAAAACTATTAGTCGTAGAGTAAAAATGTATTGTATATAAAATATGTATTTTTAAAATATCTACAACTTTTAATTGAAACATTCTTGTAAATTTCTATTATTTACTGAGATGAAAGCAAAAAACCATGATTTTCATGGGGTTTTCATGGTTTTCACCATGAAAATGGGATTTGCGCCTATTTTCACTATCATTTTCGTAATCAGCGCATCAAAAAACATAAGTATACGGAGTTTCAAATTAATCGGAGGCATGCGCTTTTAGGAAGTATATCCGAATTTGTTACTTTGTACCGTATGTTCACGAGATTAACAAGAGTTCATTATTTCATACATATATAGATCAGCCGCAGTGGCACAATCATATTTAAATTTATTAAAATTCATGAATATGAATTTTAATTAGCATTGCATTGCTGATTGCGCAAAATTTCAATTTGAGGACTTCAAAGTATTTTTCTTCTGTGGAGAAAGCTTTGAAGGTATTAAAATGAGAGTTTAATCTTTCCTAATTAGATTTTACTCATAATTAACTACTGAGATTTAAAAACCGTGATTCTTTGTATTAAAGTAGGTGTAAAGGGCATTTATCATTGAGTGTGAAAGTGCGGAAATTCTTTTGAATTAACTTTGGGATTTTTTGAATTATGAAAATTGATAAATAGCAAATTCATATAATAAACAATTTTTAATACATACTTCAAGTTTAAAAAATTACAAGATAAAGGCGCTTCTTAATTTGAAAACTTTTAACTGCAAATAGTCAAAATAGAAGGTTTGAAAATCTAACTACTCTAAATCGAAGCATTTGTTGAACAATTTCAAATTTAAAATGTATGAAATCAAACAGTTGAAATTCAAAATTCAAAATTGAAAATTTGTTATTGAAAAACTTCAACATTTTTCTGAATATTAATTTATTTAAAATGACAATTATCAGGTTCAAAATAAAAAAATGAGGCAACTTTGTGATCATCTAAATTTGAAAGTAATTCTAGCTTGCATATAACATTTCACATTTTATGCAACGAAATTATGTGTCATTACAAACTTTTAAAAGGGGCTAATTACCCAGAAAATTGACTTTCTTTCTTGTAAAAGTTCGTTAATTACTTTTTTATCTATTTTCTGCCTGGAAAAAGTTCTTTGAATTACTAAAATTCAAATTTAAATGTTTACTTCCCCTATCAGTAATTAATTTTGTTTAATATGAGAATTTCTATCTGCTCTCGAAAATATCGAGTATTAATCAACCAAATTCCCCAATCTTCTCTCGGAATTTTTGTGTTTTTGAAATTTCATGTTTGAAATATCTTTCAACGAAAAATGATCAATTATACAATTTTTTCAATTTCTCAACCACCATATTTTTATGCGCGAAATTCTGAAAAAAACCTACAAGAATTGAGAATTTTAGCTACAAAAAAATTACTTATTTAATAATTTTTGATCCTAGTCTGGATTTGTTTCCTTCTCAGAATAAAACGTAATTCGATAAAATTCAATTGATTTCAATGAAGTTTGATAGAATTCAATTTGATTGAATGGAATTCATTGAAATTCCATAGAATATCTGGAATTATAAATAAATTCAGATTATCCAATAGAATTTAATCCAGTAGAAAGAAAATCCAATAGAATTCAAGGAAATACAATGGCATTCAATAGAATTCAATAGGATTTTACAGAATTTAATAGGATTCGATAGAATTAAATAGGATTCAGAGGAATTCCACGCATTCGACAGAATTTATGGAAATATTAATAACATAAGGAAATGCAATTAAATTTATTCCAATAGATAGAAAGTCGAATAGAATTCGACAAAATACAGAGGAATTTGATAGAATTCAATAGGGTTCAACAGAATATAATGGAATTCGATTTAATTCCATAAAATCTAATTCAATTCGAAAGAATATTAGAAAATCTAATGAAACTCGATCAAATTCAAGGAAATTCAATTCAATTCGAGAAAGTTCAATGTAATTCAACAAATTCTAATGGAATACAATTAAATTCTATAGAATTCGCGGAAATTCAATGAAATTTCATATTATTCTATAAAATCTGATTAAATTTGATAGAATATCAGAAAATCTAATGGAATTCGATCAAATTTAAGGAAATTCAATATAATTCAACAAATTCCAATGGAATTCAATGAAATTCTGTAGAATTTACGGAAGTTTAACGAAATTCGATATATAATTTATGGAATGCCAATAGAATATAATTCAATAGAAAAAAATCCAATAGAATTCAAGGAAATATAATAGAATTTGATATAGTTCAACAGGATGCTACGGAATTCAACTGAATTCGATATAATTCTAGGAATGTAATGTAATTCGACCAAATTCAAGGAAATCCAATGTAGTTCAACAAATTTCAATGTAATTCAATTAAAGTCGATAGAATTTACGGAAGGAAATCTAGTAGAATTTGATCCAATAGAGAACAAAACTCCGATAGAATTCGAGGAAATATAATGGAATTCGATAGAATTTAATGGTAATCGACAGAATTGAATGAAATTCGATAGAATTTAATGTAATTCGACATAATTCCATAGTATTTGACAGAAAACCCAATAGAATTTGAATATATACAATGGAATTCGATAGAATATAATAGGATTCGACAGAATTCAATGGAATTCGACAGAATCGAATGCGGTCCGACAGAGTTTAATATAAATCGACAGAATTCAATGCAATGCGATAGAATTCAATGAAATTCGACAGAATTTAATGGAATTTGATATAATTCCAGAGTATTTGACAGAAAACCCAATAGAATTCGAATATATACAATGGAATTCGATATAATTCAATAGGATTCGACAGAATTCATTATAATTCGACGGAATTCAATGGAATTCGACAGAATTCAATCTAATGCGACAGAATTCAATGAAATTCGGTAGAATTTAATGGAATTCGACATAATTCCATAGTATTTGACAGAAAACCCAATAGAATTCGAATAAATACAATGGAATTCGATATAATTCAATAGGATTCGACAGAATTGAATGGAATTCGACAGAATTCAATTGAATTCGACAGGATTGAATGGAATTCGAGAGAGTTCAATGCAATTCGACAGAATTCAATGAAATTCGACAGAATTTAATAAAATTCGACAGAATTGAATGGAATTCGATAGAATTCAATAAAATTCGACATAATTTAATGGAATTCGATAGAATTCAATGAAATTCGACAGCATTAAATGGGATTCGATAGAATTCAAGGAAACCTAATTGAATTGGATCAATTTTGAGGAAATCCAATGTAATTTAATTAACAACCTTCAATGGCGTTCAATAAAATTCGATAGGATTCACGGAAGTTTAATGAAATTTGATATATAATTTAAGGAAATCCATTAGAGTTTGATCCAATAGAAAAAAAATCCAATAGAAATCGAGGAAATACAATAGAATATAATAGAATTCAACAGGATTCAACAGAATTCAATGTAATTTAATAGAATTCTGAGAAATCTGCTTGAATTCGATATAATTCTAGAAAATCTAATGGGATTTGATAGAACTCAATAGGATTCAACAGAATTCAATGACGTCCGATAGAATTCTATGAAATCTATTTGCATTCGATAGAATTCTAGGTAATCTAATGGAATTCGATCATATTCAAAGAAATCCAATGTAAATCAGAAAATTTCAATGGAATTCAATGAAATTCGATAGAATTTACGAAAATCCAATGAAATTTGATATATTATTGAAGGAAGCCCAATAAAATTTAATCCAATAGGAAACAAAAATCCAATAGAATTCAAGGAAATACAACTCAATTCGATAGAATTGAAGAGGATTAAATAGAATTCAATGGAATTCGATATAATTCTAGGAAATCTAACGTAATCCAACAAATTTCAATAGAATTCAATGAAATTTCATAGAATTTATGGAAATATTAATAATGTGAGGGAATGCAATTAAAGCTATTCCAGTAGAAAGAAAATCCAATAGAATTCGAGAAAAGACAAAGAAATTCGATAGAATTCTTTGAAATCTACTGGAATTTGATTAAATCCTAGGAAATACAAAGAAATTTGTTATACAATTTAAGGAAATCTTATAGAATTCAATTTAGTAGAAAGAAAATCCAATAGAATTCGAGAAAATTCAATAGGATTAAACAGAATTCAATGAATTTCGATAGAATTCTATGAAATCAGTTTGAATTCGATAGAATTTTAGGAAATATAAGGAAATTCGATCACATTGAAGGAAATCTAATGTAATTCAACAAATTTCAATGGAATTCAATGAAATTCGATACAATTTACGGAAATATTAATAATTTAAGGAATGCATTCAAATTTAATCCAATTGACAAAAATCCAATAGAATTCGAGAATTTGATTACATTCTAGGAAATCCAAAGAAATTTGATACATGTATAATTTAAGGAAATCTAATAGAATTTGATTTAATAGAAAGAAAATCCAATAGAATTCGAGAATTCACAATGGAATTTGATAGAATTCTAGGAAATCTAATGGAATTCAGTCAAATTCAACGAAATGCAATATAACTCAACAAATTTCAATGGATTTCAATGAAATCCAATAGAATTTACCGAAATATTAATAATTTGAGTAATGCAATTTAATTTAATCCAATAGAAAGAAAATCCAATAGAATTCGAGAAAATACAATGGAATTCGATAAAATTCAATAGAATTCAACAGAATTGAATGACGGTCGATAGAATTCTAATAAATCTGTTTGGATTCGATAGAATTCTAGGAAATATAATAAAGTTCGATGAAACTCAAGGAAATCCGATAGAATTTAATCCCATAGGAAAAAAATCCAATAGGATTCAAGGAAATACAATTAAATTTGATAGAATTCAACAGGATTCAATAGAATTAAATGGAATTTAATAGAATTTATAGAAACATTAATAATGTGAGGAAATGAAATTGAATTGAATCAAGTAGAAAGAAAATCCAATATAATTAGAGAAAAGACAAAGGAATTTGATTACATTCTAGGAAATCCAAAGAAATTTGATACATGTATAATTTAAAGAAATCTAATAGAATTCAATTTAATGGAAAGAAAATTCAATAGAATTCGAGAAAATATAACGGAATTCGATAAAATTCCAGGAAATTTAATGGAATTCAATCAAATTCAATGAAATGCAATATAACTCAACAAATTTCAATGGAGTTTAATGAAATTTGATGAAATTCAATAGGACTCAACAGAATTAAATGAGGTTTGATAGAATTCTAGGAAATCTAATGAAATTTGATCACATTCGAGGAAATCCAATGTAATTCGATATATAATAATTTAAGGAAGTCCAATAGAATTCGATAGAATTCAATACGATTGGACAGAATTCAATGGAATTTCGCAGAATTTCAAGAAATCTGATTGAATTCGATAGACTTCTAGTGAAACTAATAAAATTCGATAAAATTCAAGGAAATCCAATGTGATTTACCAAATCCCATGTCTTATGGAGTTTGATATATAATTCAAGAAAATCTAATAGAATGTCATCCAATCGGAAAAATATCCAATAAAATTCTAAGAAAATACAATTAAATTCGGTAGAATTCAAAAGGATTCAATAGAATTCAATGGAATTCGATACAGTTCTAGGAAATCTAATGGAGTCCGATCAAATTGAAGAAAATCTAACATAATTCAACAAATCTCAATAGAATTCAATTAAATTTGAGTTTAATTCAATTTTAGTTCAGTGGAATTTGATCGAGTTGGAGGAAATCCAATGGTCCAGGAAATAAAAGGTAATTCGATAGAATTTCAAAAAATCATATGGCATTCGTTAGAGTTCGTCGAAATGCAATGTAATTCGACATAATTCAATAGTATTCAATAGAAATCAATGATATTCGATAGAAATTAAGGAAATCTAATGGAATTCGATCAAATTCAAGGAAATCCAATGTAATTTAACCAAAATCAATAAAATTCGATAGAATTGGAGGAAATCCAATGGAATTTGTTAGAATTTAACGAAATCCAATAGAGTTCGATGGAATTCAAGACAATTCAATGTAGTCTAATGGAATTGAATTTAAATCAATACAGTTAATAGAAATTCGATAGGATTTAAAGAAAGCTAATAGAATTCGATAGATTTGGAGAAAATCCCATGGAATTGAAGGAAATCTAATGGACTTTGATAGAATTAGAGGACATTGAATGGAATTCGATAGAATTCAATAAATTCCAATGAAATTTAATAGAATTTGAGGAAATTAAATGTAACCTTATGTAACCTTATCAAACTTGGGAGTTACAAAAAATTTCTTTCAACAAAAAATCCTAAATAAGTTAAAAATGTTCATGAATTTCTCATCCAATACTTCGAGAAAACCAGTACGAGGTGCATACCAGTACGAGTTGAATGATGGAAAAAAGTGAATGAGTTTTAAAGCAAAAGTTCTGTAGTATTCTTTATGTGTAGCAGTATTAAAAGAGTTCCATAACTAGCCTTGTTACGACTTCCTTGCTATTTTTTAATTAAAAAATTGAAAAACGTGTTTTCGACATGGCGATGAAAAATTTGCCGCTATCACATTATCATTTTTCAAAGAATCAAATTGCTTTCTCTATCCTTTCACTGGTTCCTTCAATTCGTCAACCTCTTTGCTTAAAAACTAGTTTCTGATTGATTCTCTTAATTTTCATCGAAAATATATTTTACGTTTGTTTACGAGAAGTGTCATTCAGTGCGAGGTGAATAAATTGTTGACAAATTTTGAATGAATAAGCAAGTTCAAAGCTTTTAACAACATAGCCAAACAAGATTATTTGTAGTGTTTTTGGCCTATGATATATGAATCAAAAAATCTTTCTGAATGACAGTTTTGGATTACTGTTGCATGAACTTATACACAATGTCCTTCAAAAACCGATCGGAAAGTCTTCAAATGTGAATATTCACTTCGTAACAGAACAGTATCATCTGAATAAAATTCCAACGTGTTCAAAAAGTATAAAATATAGGATAAATGGCTGATATAATTCATGTGACAGCATTGCTGTCTTCAAAATGAATACTCCATTTTTAATTTGGTATGTAATACTTTTCCCACTTGTTCATTCTTCATCAATATTATGACTTCAAAAGTTTTTCTGTTCACCTCGTACTGGTTTCCCCTATTATATCCAGAAATTGTAAAAAAAAAAACTAGGACTTTAGCCACAATAAATAAAAATGTACTCAGTATTTAAATTTACTTACGTCAATAGTACATCTCATAGATATCAATAATGACAAATATAGATGAAGATAGTAATAAGAAAGCTAAAGATAGGTAATAGTTTGTTTTCCTAGTCTGGAATTTTTTCCTTGTTAGAATTGTACTTCCTGGTAGTATTTACAAGATAATTTTCTCACTCGTGGTAATCGACCAAGCTTTCCTACCCTCTCTATAAAAAAGGCCAAAGGAGCTGCTTCTCGCCTTTTAACGAAGTAAACGTCACTCACTTTGGCCCCTCGATTAAGTCAACATGTCTGGGTTTTAAGTTGCTTTCTAGTGTGACGAAGTTCGCTAAACTGAAAAGGCCTCTTCGACTCATTTCACAAAATTCTTCACCTCTAGGGAAAATCTTTTTAGAAAATCCGATTAATCATACTCGAATTAACTGTAAACTTTATCTACCGTAAAGTGGGGCTAAGCAGCGCATGTGGGGAAAAGAAGTGTACCCTTGATTCTCCATTTCTAAATGCGATCGTTGCTTCTTTCAGGTAAAAAATATAAAGGCTTTCAACTAACAATCATAAAACTCCAATTGAAAAATGTAGAAGAAGCAATATCGCGTTTCAGATACAGAATTAAAAGTGCGCCGCATTCCCCACATACGCGCCGCTTAGCCTCAGCTTGCAATACTCAATTCATGATGGATTTACGACTCAATTTGATAATTTCAAAGGGAAAAATTGATTCAAAAACGGCATGAAAACTATACTTAGTAAGTTGTTTGTATTATCTATACTTAAGAAAAATGAACGATTTATCTGAATCCTCCAATTTCTTACATATCGTCTTGACCACTATTATCCTTCTTTAGGAATCATTTTTGAGCTTTTCCCTACCCCGTGCAACCAGGTTAATCCATTCCTGATCATTTCCCTTCTCTTATCCACTGTCCTATACTGAATCTAATCACTCTATTCCATTTTCTCTCCTTTTTTATATTTTCAAGATATTCCAGCTACTCCTCCCTCTCAACTATCCTATACCAGCTGTTGTAGCGTGACTCCGAGATTTTTTCCCGTCTTTCTTTTCTTTGCCTTGCCGGCATCTCTTCCTTTATTCCTTGCTATTCTTTACCCCTCACTTGCATACCACACTCAAGCCTTATTTTGTATCTCTCCTCTCTCCAATTCAAACGTCCCACGTTACCCCTCCTCTATTTGTTCATAATCTCTCGGACACACACTTGAGCAGTCCTGCTCCCCTCCTGTTTCTTAGTTTTTATTCAAAATTCCAAGGTCCTCAGATGTCTGACCACCATTTGCTCTCGTCCTATCTCTTCTCTCAGCATATAACCTGGGCAGCTCCAACTCACCCCCAAGACCCACCTTAGAAATTTCTAATGCAGACTTTCCTCTCTCTTATGTTCTTTTCGTCCCAAGATTTCCACTCCATAACTTGACCATCTACCCTATTATACACGCCCCCTAACAGACTCTTAAAATACTCTGTCCACTTTTCCATCCTGATTGCCTCATGTATGCCCTTCCTTCCTCTCTTTCCCCTATCACTTCCCATTCCTCCCATCCTTTACCTTTTTCTCGATCTCTTCCTTGTACCTTTCCTTCTCGCTTTGTTTTTTCTTCACTCAACATTCTTTCGTGATCTCTTTTTCTCCTGTTAAGTTCTTATTTCTCTATTTCCCCTTTTCTCCATTCTCTCACACTCTCCTTCATCCTGTCTTTACTTTCACTGCATCTCTAAAACTAGTTGAGTGTTTCACAGCTCAATTTTAGAAAAAGGATAGTTTATTTTATTTTTCTCAAAATAAAAAAATTCTCGAAGTTTTCATCAATTTGAGTGCTTTAAGAGTACCAATTTCCTGATAGGTTATGTACTAGGTCTCGAGAGTAGACTCTCTAGCCCGTTGCCCTCCGCTATCAGGAATCTAGTAAAATAAATCTAAGTCAGAGGGACAAAATGCAAAATCTCGGACTTAAAATTTCACTTCACCGTAACGTAAGCAAAATTCCTCGAAGATGGTACAGACGGTCGCGCCCTTAAAATCCCGTGACTCGAACAGGAAGCCTTTACGCTTACCGCACTCGTACTCGGTGTCAAGAGTAGACTCTCTAACCTGTTCGCCTGTATGGTAAGCTAGAGTGATCGAAACTCGGTTGCAGGAGTAAACTCCTTAGTCTGCCTCAAGATCACCCTAGATCCTTCTCGCTCGCCAGCGAGCCTTTCAATGCCGGCTTAGGGAACAGCATCCAGCCTTCTCGATCGTCGGAAGTCGCGTATCCACTCTCGCCATGTTTGCGTGAGTGGGAGATACCGCGACTGCGCGTTTCATGGACGCCTGGTGCCGAGGCCCATTTGCGCAACTGTAAAGACGATTGCATGGTACAGGGGCAATGCTTAGATAGCTTACAAACTGAATAAATATTATACTTATTAAGTATTTTGTATTTCTATACTTTTCCAAAAAGTAAACGATTAATTTGAATCCTCCAATCACTTCCCCCAACAATTGGTTTCCTTTATTGAGAATTCAATTTCCAAACTGCATACAAATTGATATTATCGAAAGAATGTTCTTAATTCAAATTTATAAGAACCTAAAATATTAATTTTTTTTTTCTTCAAATTTTAGCGGCAGAGAAGAGGGCGCAAGTAGTAGCCAAAGAGAACCGCGATCAACGCCGGACTGGGGTCCAGGTGCCGTAAACGGAGAACACCTTTGGGTACCAACCGCAGCATCCGGTGACTTTTGTTACGTCAACGACTGCTCGGTAAGTGGATCTCATTCTTCTCGTTGAACTTCAAAGAGAAGCTGCAAAATAATAATATTGATAATTCAAATCGTTTATTTCCTTTAAGAGCTATGAAACTGTTTCTCACTACTTGCCCTGGTTTCTGTAAAAAAAAATAATAAAAGTAGGTAGGAGGTTCCAACAAAAAAGGGTTTCGTAGCCTATTAAGTCATTAATAAAGTCGTTCAAATCTCCCCCTCCCCCTCTCACTCACCCTCTTTCTTATCTCCTCTCCTATCTTCCTCTATCTTACCCTATATAGAATTGAGATAAAAATAAAATTCACCCCTAACTTTCCCTCATTAACCCTCCCTTCACCTTCCATTATTACTCCACCTTTCCTCACTCCCTCTTTTCCCCGCAATCTTCCTCCCCCGATATCCAGAATTTCCCTTCCTTTACTTCCCCTCCCTTTCCTTCCACTCACTTACCCTCATTTCCCCTCACTTCC
>JAUMHM010000072.1:10660666-10697819 GCA_032362435.1 Melikaiella ostensackeni | reverse complement strand
CGCCGGGGGGGGGGGGGCGTGTCTTGCCCACTAGCTCGAAAAACGTTTTTTGGACCACCCTAATGTACAACACATAATAATACACTTATCGAGACGCGTCCGGCATTACACGATATTAATCTTGCTTAAACATGTACCCTATGAAGATATTTCTTTAATTCTGAATACCGAAACAAGGTAATGCACTATTCTCCTGATTATTTTACTCAAAAAACTTCCCAAATTCGCGAATATTCAAGATTCACTCTCGGATTTAAAACAGCCCAAAACATTGGCAGTGACAGGCGGCAGCCATTTTGGACCTTGGTGCCGTGCCCTCGCGCCTACGCAACGTTGCGTGTTCGCGTCGAGTGGTTCACGTGTAGCCGCCGGCGCGAGCCGAATAGGGAAGTTTACCGGCCGCTAGGTTGCGCTAGCATTTCTGGTCACAGTGCCGCGAAAATTCAAATTTTAGAAATAAAAAATTGCTTTTATCATACAAATTATTAATAGAACTTTCAATTTTATATATAAAACAAGTTAAAAGTGTAAATTATTCAGCTTAAGAAGAAAAAAATTAATATTTTAAGTACTGGTTAGTTTTTCTTGCGTTATTCTGAATGTCACAAATGTAACGTTATTTTCTACTGAAAAAGCGTTTCAAAGTACTTGTTTTCATAACTTTTTCTACTTTTTACACCAAAAACAATCAAACGCTACTGGTTATATGAGTTATTAATCATCTGAACCAAAGTAATTGAAAATGTTATCCTAAACTTAGGGTTGTTTCAGTTTTCAGGATTCTAAGATTTATTTATTCATATAAACGGTAGCTTCTTGTGGCATTTGATAGTTTTCGGTATAAAAAATATGAAAAATTTGAGAACTTGTACTTTGGGACACTTTTTCGGTACACATTTTAAAAACATTTTAAAAGAAGATTCTAATTTAAAATAATATTATGCACAGGCAATTAACTTTCACTGCATTCATTATAAATAAATTATTTTCCAAGTTTTTCTTCGATTTTCTGAATATAAAAGTTAAAAAATTTGTCTTTTAGGTGAAATATTATAGCTCTAAAGTTTGGGACATTATAAATAGATTGCAATGTAGTTTAAGTATGTAAAACAAGATTTAAACTTGAGATTAAAAATTAAACTTTTTACTTTATTTGTGGAGTTAAGTCTGATATTTATTGGGCAAAATTCTGCATTAAATTACAAGTAAAAATATAAATTCTATAATTAAAAAAAAATAGTTTATTTACTTCAAAAATTTTAGAAAACTGAAAAATGAAGGTATAGTCAGCATCTTGAAATGCCTGTCCATAATTTGAATTATAATTACACTTGTACTTATTTTTGTTAAAACTCTAATTTATTAATTTTTGTTTACTGTAATGAAATTATCAATAAGCTACACTGTTTGAATTAAAATGACGAAAATTTTCATCCAAATAAAGATAAATTTCTGAAAATGTTGTGCACTTACTCTCTTGTTGGTAGTAAAAATTATTTAAACTAAAATATTATGCTTCTTAAGCAAAAGAATGGGTCAGCTTGAGTAAAATGAAAAAATCTCTTAACCTCTCCTTGCCACGATTAAAAATTTAGTAAATTTAAAAATATTTAAGGTACCTTATAACTTATAACTATGAATAGCATATTATTATTAAATGTTAGTTAATAACTATTACCAGTTCATATCCTGTGCATCATATTATTTTCCTCTCATTAAAATGTTTGTATGATGCACACAGTCAAGGCCGTATGAACTATTTCCGGTAGGAGAACATAGTATTAATTAACTGTAATTTGTACAAATGTGGACATTTTTGCCATAAAGGATGGAACTTTTTAAATAATGAAGGCTAATTAATGAAAAGAGAATTTTCCGCGTGTATTTAAAAATAAATGCGAAATATGCCTGCGTCTTTCTCAGCCCTTGGACCCCCTCATCCTCAAATGCAGCTGGCGGAAATTCTAGAAAGGCGGTATATCTCTAGAACCGTTAAATCGAGAGTTGAGTGTGTTTATTCTAACGCGGCGCGGAAATTATGCAGAAAATTGTGTATAAAATTCTATTGGATTCTATAAATACGAACATTTTTAATTTTTCAGGTTTCTAAGAAAATTTCATTATTTTCTTCTATTATTTTTCGCGTAGATTGTTACTTCAAGTTTAATAATTTTCAAAAAATGCGGTCTCACAAAGTTTCCCGACTACCATGGCGAAAGTTTTGGAAAGGAATTCATTCCGAATTATTCCGAAATCTATATCCGAACCAATCCGAAGCATTCCGAACAAATTTCTTCATTTCGTTCGATCCAAATCAGTTGAAAATTAATCCGACTCAATCCGGCTCAATCTGAATCAATCCGAACCAATTCGAATCAATTCGAACCGAATCAGATTCATTCAGATTGAAAATCGGTGTAGATCAGTCCGATTTCGAATTGATTCGGATTTATTCGGATGGAAAATTTGCTTTGAATTGATTTGCATGGGAAGTTCGGATTGATCGAAATTCAGAACTTTTTCGGATTGGTTCGGATATGATTCGGAATGAATTCCTATGGGAAACTTTCGCCAAGGTATTCATTTTCAGTTTGTGGGAAAATAATTTGCAGAATTAAAAACAATCTTTAAATGTTTCAAACATGCATCGATCAAGTGCACATTATGTATGAAACCAATTTTTATTTTTAAAAGTAATATATCCTGTTCGGGACATTTCTGGGTTATCCCATATTAAAATTTGAAGATGCACCGTAAAAAACTTGGAGAATTTTCCCCGCTCTTTTTGGGGGGAAATTTCACATTTTATGTTAAAAATACATCTCCTCAAGAAATTGGTCGATTTTCCCCCAAAAATTAGATAAATTCCATAAAAATTAGGAAATATTCCCCAAAGGTTAGGGGATTAAGTGATTCCCATAAAATTTAGGGAATTTCTCACATTCACATTGCGATTTTCACCAAAAATTTGGAAAATTTGCTGGTGAATTTAGGGAAATTTTACAAAAGTTTGGGAACTAATAGACCCTATATAATGTGGGGAATTTTTCTATGTTTGGTGAATTTTCCCAAAAAATGAAAAAATTTAGGATAAAAATTAAGAAGTGAAAGAGATATTTCTTTTATGTAAGGAAGTTGGAATTGCTATTCAAATAGAACATGTCATTAGTTGAGTGAAGTAATTTGTTCACTTAAAAATTAATTTATTTACTTGGAAGAAGTGTTTCTTTTGATGAATTAAATTAAATTAATCATATTAAATAAACATTCCATTCAAGTAAAGAAATGTATTTTTGAGATAACTTCATACAAGATTCGTTCGAAAAAATATTTTTGTAGAATTCACGGTTTGTACCGAGCAGTTCAGAACAAATCCGCTAGGTGTGCAGAGTGTATGTTCTCACAATCTTCCTAAGCACTGGCCGTGCTTAAATTTTTTTTTTTTTTTTTTTTTTTTTTACTACGTGAAAATAAAAAAAATATTATTATAAATTTTTATTATTTCAACTGCATTAAATATTTTCTTCAACAAATGGGACATTTTAATTTTTGTACTGTAACTATTCATATTTATTAATCAATGGAGGAACATTTTGATTGAACTAAATTGTTCTTTGAATCGCCAAAAATATTACACGAAAGTAGGAATTTTTCATGAAAACATGAGGAAAAATTTCCCGAATTTCCAAGAAATATTCCCCAAAATATGTTGGGAAACGTTCCCAAACTTGTAGGAAATATTACACACCATTACTGGAGAATTTCCCTAAAAATATATAGGGAAAGTTCCCCAACTTGTAGGAAATATTCCACACCATTATTGGGAAATTTTCACTACAATATTTGCGGGAAATTCCCAAAAGCTTAAGAAATATTCACCAAGATTTCCTGGAAAAATTTTCCTTAAAATATTTCGGGGAAATTTTCCCTAAAATATTTTGGGGAAGTTTCTCCAAATTTTTCGGAGAAAATTCACAAAACTTTGGTGTCAATTGCGTGACCAAGATTTTGGGGAAAATTTCCCAAAAATTTTGTCATAGTGTATCCCACAAGTAAAAATTGGGATATCCCATTTATATCGCGGGATGTCCTCGGTACCATCATCAAATCATCATTCATCAGTTCACCAGTGACCAGTATCATCAGGAGAAAAATATTTCCTACAAAGGAAATATTTTCAATATTATCCTTATTTCCCTGCATTTCTGTGTATTGTAACACTGTTACTATGTATAGTCTTTTCCGGTTCACCGACAGTTTTACACTCTCGATGTTTTATTTCTACTCCCAATGTATATAATCGTTGCCTAACCAAGGGCGACGGAAGTCGGCCTAAAGTAAAAGGAAACGGACCGTGAAATGAAAAAAAATTTTGCTTCAAATCAGTTCTTTTCAGCAGTTGCTCCAGTTAAAATAAATGAAATGAAAAAAAATAATAAGTGAGCGGCCATAAATGCATAACTCTACCGATACAAATTCACTCGAAATTCTTTAAATATTCTCAGGCCAAATCATGTTTGTGAGATTTTCTCTACAAGTAAACAGGTAGCACTTTCTAAAGATCCAAGTAGATCTTATAAATTTTTTGAAGGCTCATAAGCTTGTTTTTGTAAACATAATCGAAATTTTCATGAATAGCAAGAAATTACAGAGGCTGCCTTGAAAGAGTAGGCTCCATTTGACATCCAGGTAGAAAGGATTCTTTTGTAGTAAAGCTGAACTGTAGTGGTCAGCTGTAAGACCTCTAAAACTATTTTTTGTTTTCAGTTTTCCAATTTGAGATTCGAAAGTTGAAAAATCAGAATCAACAGATTTTGAACATTCAAAAGGAATTATTTTTGTAAAGGTTTTATGATCCTGTCGTACTTCCGTAAAGAGTAGAGAAGCGCATTTTTTTTCTTTTCGAGAAATTTAGGCAAATTTTGCATCTTAGAAACAACTTTATGAAATTTTAGAAACTCTAATGTGCTCGAAAACAATTTAAATTGTTTCTGAGCACATTCACGATTTTAAAATTGCATAAAGTTGTTTCTGAGATGCATAATTTGTTTAAATTTCTCGAAAAACGAAAAATAGACTTATGCATTTATGGGCGCTTACTCCTCAAATATGTCTTCTAGTTTTTTAATTTAAAATTAATTTGTAAATATTTCTTCAAAAAAGTTATTTCAAATTCTCTGACTTTGCAATCTTTAAAACTCGATAGATAAGATCTACTAAAATTCTCTAAATTCAAATATATGCACGAAATGTAATTGAATAAATTACTTTCTGCGAAAAATATAAGCGTTTCCTGATTCTCATGTCATTTCCGGTGCCCTTGTATCTAATAGACATAGGCTAGTTTTTTTATGGGACTGCTAGAGTCGAAGACTTAATAATAACAAAAATCTTTGGAGAACAATAAGGGATCCTATTTCTTACATGTAAGAATGTATTATACAACAGTGTCGGTATTATTTGGATTTAAATTTTAATTATGTCTTCGACTTCGTACAGTGAGTTCTAAGCTGGGTAAAAAATTGAATTTTATTCTTCTTTTTTCCAAAATTCTAACTTTTCATCTGGAATTGAAATTAATTTACAACCCTTTTAATGTATTCTTTCTAATAAAAAATCCTTTTTCATAAATTTTTAATAAAAAAATCATTTTTAAACTCATCTAAAAAAATACGTACCGTCAACTCCGGTAATTATGGATCATTCGTGGTAAATATTAATCAAATTTTTTTGGAGGGGGTCCGAAAATTGTAGTTTAGTACCCCGATGATTTATATTTTAGAAAACAGTTGACTTTTCAATCCGAAAAAATAAATTTTCAACTTAAAAAAATGAAATTGAGAAAAGTATATTTTCACCAGGAAAGATGAATTTTTAACCAAAGAAGATAAGTTTTCTACCATAAAAGATGAGTTTGTAACCCGAAAAAGACCAATTTTTTAGAAGAGAGATGAATTTTCAAACTCAAAAATTTGAATTTTGAGCAAAAAAGTCATTTACAACCAAGAAAGATGAATTTTCAACCCAAGAAAACGAACTTTTCAGAAGAATGTTCAATTTTCAACCTTGAAAATTTCATTTTTCAACTTTGAACAAAGGAGCTATTTTCAACCAGGAAAGATGAATTTTTTAACAAAGAAAATGACTTTCTTACCATAAAAGATGAATTTTCAACAAAAAGGATTATTTTCAATCAAGAAAGATGAATTTTTAACCAAAAAAGATTACTTTATCTATAGAACTGTTGACTTTTAAACCCAAAAATATGAATTTTCAACAGAAAAGGTAATTTTCAACCAAGAAAAGTTAATCTTCAACCAAACAGTTGAATTTGCAAAAAAATAATATTAATTTTCAACCAAACAGTTGCATTTATAACCAAACAGTTGAACTTTCAAACAAAAAGATTAAACATCAACCCAAAACAGTTGAATTTTCAACTAAATAGTTGGATTTTTAAGCCAAGAAGACAAATTGTTTAGAAGAGAGTTGAATTTTCAAGAAGAAAGTCAATTTCAACCGAGAAAGGTGAATTTTTAAACAAAAAGATGTCTTTTCTACTCGAAAAGATAAATTTTCAACAACAAAAAATAATTTTCAACTAAACAGTTGAATTTTTAAAAGAAGTAAACGAATTTTTCAGATGGCAATTGCATTTCCAAGCTAAAAAGTTGAATTCTCTGTCAAGAATAGATGAATTTTTAACCAAAAACGATTTCTTTTTTTATCATGAAAGATGAATTTTGAACCAAATAGATGAATGCGCAGATGAATTTCTAACCAAATAGTCGAATTTACAAAAACGAATATTTTTCATCCAAACAGTTGCTGTTACAACCAAACAGTTGATCTTTCAAGCAAAAGAGACGAATTTTGTAGAAGACTGTTAAATTTTCAACCTGAAATAATGAATTCTCAACCAAGAAAGATGATTTTTAACCAAAAATAATGACTTTTTTCAGAAAACAGTTGACTTTCAAGTCCAAGAGTGTGGAGTTTCAACAAAAAGATGATTTTCAACCAAGAAATGTGAATTTTCAACCAAATAGTTGAATATACAAAAAATATCAATTTTCAACCAAACAGTTGCATTTACAATCAAATAGTTGAACTTTCAAGCGGAAAGATTAAACTTCAACCAAAGACAGTTGCATTTTCAACTAAATAGTTGAATTTCCAAGCCAAAAAGATGAAGTTTTCTAGAAGTTAGTTGAATTTTCAACCTTAAAAATGTCAATTTTCAACCTTAAAAATGACGATTTTCAATAAAAAAGTTATTTTATACGAAGAAAGATGAATTTCCAACAAAAAAGGTCATTTTCATTCAAGAAAGATAAATTTTCAACAAAAAAGGTAATTTTGAACCAAGAAAGATAAATTTTCAAGCAAATGCTTCAATTTCCAAAAACGAATAATTTCTAACCAAATAGTTGCTTATAGAACCAAATAGTTGAACTTTAAAGCAAGAGAGACGACTTTTATAGAAGACTGTTGAATTTTTAACCAAACAGTTGAATTTCCAAAAACAAATATTTTTCAACCAAACAGTTGCTGTAACAACCAAATAGTTGAACTTTCAAGCAAAAGAGAAGAATTTTATAGAAGACTTTTGAGTTTTCAACCTGAAATGTTGAATTCTCAACCAAGAAATATGATTTTTCAACCAAAAATGATGCCTTTTTTTAGAAAACAGTTGACTTTCAAACCCAAAAGTTTGGAGTCTTAACAAAAAAGATGATTTTAACCAAGAAAAATTAATTTTCAACCAAACATTTCAATATACAGAAAAAAATATTAATTTTCAACGAAACAGTTGCATTTACAACCAAAAAGTTGAAGTTTCAAACAAAAAGATTAAACTTTAACCAAAAACAGTTGCGTGTTCAACTAAGTAGTTGAATTTTGAAGCCAAGAAGACGAACTTTCCAGAAGAGAGTTGAATTTTCAACAAGAAAGTAAATTTCAACCGAGAAAGGTGAATTTTTAACAAAAAGATGTCTTTTCTACTCGAAAAGATGAATTTTCAACAACAAAAAATAATTTTCAACTAAACAGTTGAATTTTCAAAAGAAGTAAACGAATTTTTCAGATGGCAATTGCATTTTCAACCTAAAAAGTTGAATTCTTTGTCAAGAAAGATGAATTTTTAACAAAAAAAGATTCCTTTTTTCTACCATAAAAGATGAATTTTCAACCAAAGAGTTGAATTTTGAATATGCAAAGATGAATTTTCAACCAAATAGTTAAATTTTTAAGACAAGAAGACGAATTTTTTAAAAGTGAATTAAATTTTCGACCATAAAAATTTGAATTCTCAAGCAAATAATTGAATTTCAGAAAAAATAATAATAATTTTCAATCAAATAGTTATTTGTACAACCAAATAGTTAAATTTTCAAGAAAAAGAGACGAATTTTATAGAAGACTGTTGAATTTTCAACCAAATATTTGAATTTCCAAAAACAAATATTTTTCAACCAGACAGTTGCTTTTACAACCAATTAATTGAAATTTTAAGCAAAAGAGACGAATTTTATAGAAGTCCGTTAAATTTTTAACCTGAAACATTGAATTCTCAACCAAGAAAGATGATTTTCAATGAAAAATGATGACCTTTTTTTCTAAAAAACAGTTGACTTTTGAACCTAAAAGGATGAGGTTTTAACGAAAAAGACGCTTTTCAACCAAGAAAGGTGAATTTCAACCAAACAGTTGAATTTTCAAGCCAAAAAGATGAAATTTTTTTGAAGGCAATTGAATTTTCAACCTAAAAATTTGAATTTTCAAGCCAGGTAGACCAACTTTTCAGAAGAGAGTTGAATTTTTAACGAAAAAGTTAATTTCAACCTAGAAAGATGATATTTCAATTTCAAAAGATTCCTTTTTTTCACTATAAAAGATGCATTTGCAACCAAATATTTGAATTTTCTACTTGCAAAGATGAATTCTCAACCGAATAGTTGAATTTTCAAGACAAGAAGACGAATTTTTTAGAAATGACTTGAATTTTCAATCAAACAGTTGAATTTGCAACTAAACGGTCGAACTTTCAAACAAAAAAGATAAAACTTCAATCAAGAAGAGTTTCATATTTAACCAAAAAAGTTGACTTTACTACCCGAAAAGATGAATTTTCAACAAAAAAAGATAAATTTCTACCAAGAAAGATGAATTTACAAAAAAAAAATTGAACTAAAAAGGGTTGCATTATTTATCGAATAGTTTAATTTTAAATTCGAGAAGATGAATTTTTTAGAGCACAGTTGAATTTTCATCCTACGAAGTTGAATTTTCAAGAAAAAGAATATTCTTAACCAAAAAAGATCATTTTTTTGCCATAAAAGATGAATTTTCAACCCAAAAAGACGAATTTTGAACGAAAATGTTGAGTTTTCAAGCTAAAAAGCCGAATGTTTTAAAAAACAGTTGAGTTTTAAACTCGAATACTTGAATTTTCAACAATTATTTCTCAAGTAGAATAGTCAAAAGTCATAATTTTGAATAACTTATTAAAATATAATGACCGTTTACGATGTTTTGAAATTATATGTGTAATTTTTAACTTTCAGAACCCTTTCCATCAATGAAAAAATAGCTATCGATAAGAAAAATATCATTTAATGAAGTAAACACGTGATTTTTCTCCTTTTTTCAACTTTAATAACAATTTACGATGTATATGGATTTTTTTATTGCTGCACAGTTTTCGGAGGATAATTGCGGTTGTGAATACTAATTTTAGGAACCCTTCTTATTGATTAAAAAATTGATTTCGTACCAAACTAACAAAAAATTCGCTACTATTCGTTATTTTCAGCTTTATCGTGAATGCGTGAACACAAGATTTTTTTTATCCTTCACTTTTTGGGGAGATCCGGGCACCAAAGTACAATTTTTGGACCCCTCCGAAATGAAAAAAAAAAATTTTTCCGCTCCGACCTAATATACAGTAAAATCCTATTAGAAAAAAAATTCTACGGAATCGTACCTTCATCCATATTTACCCGGGTGATCCATAATTACCCCGTTTCAAGGTAAAAATTTTCTCAACAAATTTTTCTACAAATCAGAAGTTGAACAAATCCAATATTTTTTCCCAGCACACATGTAATATGTAATTACAGTAATTATTAGTTGCTTCTCATCATGTTGATTTTTCAAGGTGTGACAAGCCCACGCCGCTGTTGGCTAATTGATATTTGCTTTGTGTAAGTCTCGCCATCGCCGTTTCTACTTATTCTAAGTCACTCTTTATTTTTGTTCTTAAACTAATTTCCTTAAAATTTACAATTGAAGCTCGAAAAAATCGCATCTCGAAACGATCCCAATTAATTTGTTGATGATTAATTATATTACTTTATTTCCAGGATCGGTCCGAGGGCTCGAGCTTTAACAACAATTTTAATTCTCTTTTACTCATCGATATACATGTATAATTCATAAATTTATTAATGCTAATTATGCTAAATTTTTACGAATCGCGCCGAAATTTCGCAGCCACTTTCTCGTCCCTTTGAGCAAAATATGGATGGCTATGAATTAAATAATATCTTTCTTTTGTTCTTCTTTTTACTATTTCAAAAAAAAACAATCAATTCAGGACGATAAATAAAAATAGCATCGATGAAAAGAAATCGAGGTCGGTTGATCAAAAACTCAAAAACTTGTTTTTCCGTTGAGCGAGCATAAAAGGTAATTAAAATAAATTTTCATTTCTCTCTTACTTTTTTCTGAGGTAGATCCATCATCTTACTATGTCTCTTACAATTTGAAAAATTTATATGAAAAAATATAAATTGTTTCTTTTAATGAATATTGTAGAAACTTATAAAAGTTATACCTGAAGAAATAGTCCATAAAAGGAATCTATAATAAAAAAGTACGTGGATTCCTAATTTTGTCCTTCCGTCCATTCAATATGAAGTTGCTTGGTTTATAAATTATTTTATTTTAATATTTATTTTTTACTGAGTGATGAAATGAAAAATGTAATTATATTATAATTAATTTCCACAGTCATAGATCTCAATGAAGGAAAATGAAGGAAGTAAAATAAACCTTCCCATTTAGTTTTTATTAATAGAAAATCGAGTTTTCCTTTTATTTTTTATAACAAAAGAAAAACTTTTAACTTTAATTTTAGCACATTTTACACTTTTTCAACTAACTTTAAATTATCCTTAATTCAGGAAGTTTCAAACCAAAAACGAATTCTTAACAAAAAAGTTGAATTTTCAAACAAGAAAGATTTTTGAGTCAAGAAAAAAAAATGTCAACTAAATTGTTCAATTTTCTACATAACAGTTGAATTTCCAACTCAAATGTATGAATTCCTATCAAAAATGTTAGTTTACAAACATAAATTGAATTTCTAACCCAAAAAGGCAAATTATCAATAAAACAGTTCAATTTTTAACGAAAAGGATGACCTTTCAACAAAATTGTTGAATTTTCAACAGAATAATTAAATTTATAACCAAGTATTTAAATTTTCAACCAAAAAGATAAATTTTCGACCAAGAAAGCAAGAAACCAAGAAAACTAAGTTGCATTTTCAACTGAATAGTTGAATTTTCAAGCCAAAGAGATGAATATTTTTTATAAGACAATTGAATTTTTAACCCGAAAAGTTGAATTTTCAAACCAGGAGGACGAATTTTTCAAAAGAAAGTTGAATTTTTAATAAGAAAGTTAATTTCCACCTAGAACGATGATGTTTTAATTTTAGAAGATTTCTTTTTTTACTATAAAAGATGCATTTTCAACCAAATATTTAAATTCTCAACATGCAAAGATGAATTTTCAACCAAATAGTAGAATTTTCAAGACAAAAAGAAGAATTTTTTAGAAATTACTTGAATTTTCAATCAAATATGTAGTTGAATTTTCAACGTGCAAAGATGAATGTTTAACCAAATAGTTGATTTTTCAAGACAAGAAGACGAGTTTTTTTAGAAGTGATTTGAATTTCCAACCTTAAAAATTGCGATTTTAAACAAAAAAGTTGTTTTCTACCAAGAAAAATTAATTTTTAGCCAAAAAAGATGACTTCCTTACCATAAAAGATTAATTTTCAACAAAAAAGATCATCTTCAACTAAGAAAGATAAATTTTCAAGTAAATAGTTGAATTTCCAAAAACAAATAATTTTCAACTAAACAGTTGCTGTTTCAACCAAATAGTTGAACTTTCAAGCAAAAGAGATGAATTCTATAGAAGACTGTTGAATTTTCAGTCTGAAATGTTGAATTTTCAACCAAGAAATATGATTTTTGAATAAAAAATGATGACTTTTTTTTAGCAAACAGTTGACTTTTGAACCCAAAAGTGTAAAGTTTTAACAAAAAAGATGAATCTCAACCAAGAAATGTGAATTTTCAACCCAATAGTTGAATTAACAAAAAAAAAATTATACGACCAAGAAAGCAAGAAACCAAGAAAACTAATTTTTAACAAAATAGTTAATTTTTAACCAAAGATTTGATGTTCAACCAAAAAAAACGAATTTTCAAAAAAGTAGTTCAACTTTCAACCAAAAAAATTCCAATTTGAAATCAAAACCACTTGAATTCAACCAAAAAAGTCGAATTTTCAGATTAATTTTCAACAAAGCACTCAAACTTGTAACCAAAAAGATTAATTCTCTAAAAAAAAGAACGAATTTTCATTAAAACACAAATTTTCAACGAAATACATGACTTTTCAACCAAATAGTTGAATTTTTAACTAAAAAAGATCAATATTCAACCAAAGATTTGAATTTCCAACTAAAAAAGATTACACTTCTACCAAAAAAGATAAATTTTCAACAAAAACGTTGAATTTTCAACAAAAAAGTTAATTTTAAACTAATCGCCTTAACTTTCTACCAAATAATTGAATTCCTAATCAAAACTGATTAACTTTCAACCAAAGAGTTGTATTTTTAACCAAAAAGATGAAATTTCCACCAAAATAGATGAATTTTTAAATCAAAGAGACGAAATTTCAACAAGATAGTTAAGTTTTCAACCAATGAAGTGAACTTTCAACTAAAATAATGATCTTCGTATAAAACAGTTGCATCCTGAACTAAAGCAGATTAGTTTTCAACTAAGCAGTTGTATCTTTAAAAAAAAAATGAAACCAGAAGAGAAAAATTTTCAAACTAAAGAGACGAGTTTTCAACAAAAGAGTTAAATTTTCAACCAAGAAGGATTTTCAGTCAAGAAAGAAAACAAATTTCAACCGAATTGTTGAATTTTCAAGCCAAAAAAAAACGAGTTTTCTACAAGACAGTTGAATTCTCAACCCCAAAAAAATATGAATTTTCTACAAAAATAGTTGATTTCTCAACCAAAAAAGTTCATTTTTAGCTAAGCAGTTGTATTTTTCACAATAACAAAAAAAAATGTAATTTCTACCATCAGAGATAAATCCTTAAACCAAAAACACGAATTTTCAAAAAAATAATTTTATATTGAAAACAGTTAAATTCAACCGAAAAGACGAATTTTCAAGAAAATAGTTTAATCCCTAACCGAAACAGATTAATATTCAACCAAATCGTTGCATTTGTAATTAGAAAAATGAAATTCCTACCAGAAGAGATGAATTTTCAAACTAATAAGACGAATTTTCAGCAAAAGAGTTAAATTTTCAACCAAGAAGGATTTTCAGTCAACGAAGGAAAAAATTCAAACGAATTGTTGAATTTTCGAACCAAAAAGACGAATTTTTAACAAAAGAGTTGAATTTTGAATTAAGCAGGATTTTTCAGTCAAGAAAAAAAATACTACCAAAGTAGTTGAATCCTCAACTGAACCAGGTTCATTTCTAATCAAACAGTTGCATTTTTAACCAAAAGAAATGGAAATTCTACCAAAAGAGCTAAATTTTTAAATCAAAAACATGAATTTTCAATACAAGAGTTCAATTTGCAACCAAGAACGATTTTACGGTCAAAATGAAGAAGCATTCAACCAGATTATTGAATTTTCAAGCCAAACAGACTATTTTTCTCCAAAACAGTTGCATTTACGACCGAAAATATAAATTTCCAACAAAAAAAGTTAATTTTTAACCAAATAATTGAATTTTGGACAAAATAGTGGAATCCTCAACCAGAACAGGTTAATTTTCTATCAAAAAGTTGCATTTTTGTCCAAAAAACTCAAAATTTCTATCAAAAGAGATGAATTTTTAAATCAAGAAGACGAATTTTCAACAGAATAGTTTAATCCTCAACCAAAACAGATTCATATTTAACCACATCGTTGCATTTGTAATTAGAAAAATGATATTTCTACCAGAAGAGATGAATTTTCAAACTAAAAAGACGAATTTTCAGCAAAAGAGTTAAATTTTCAACCAAAAAGGATTTTCAGTTAACAAAGAAAGAAATTCAAACGAATTGTTGAATTTTCAAACCAAAAAGACGAATTTTTAACAAAAGAGTTAAATTTTGTATCAAGCAGGATTTTTCAGTCAAGAAAAAAAAATGCTACCAAAGTAAATGAATTCTCAACCGAACCAGGTTCATTTCTAATCAAATAGTTGCATTTTTAACCAAAAGAAATGAAAATTCGACAAAAAGAGCTAAATTTTTAGATCAAAAACATGAATTTACAATAAAAGAGTTCAATTTTCAACCAAGACCGATTTTACGGTCAAGAATGAAGAAAAATTTAACCAAATTATTGAATTTTCAAGCCAAAAAGACTATTTTTCTCCAAAACAGTTGTATTTACGACCTAAAATACTATATAAATTTCCAACAAAAAAAGTTAATTTTCAACTAAATAATTTAATTTTGCACAAAATAGTAGAATTCTCAACCAGAACAGGTTAGTTTTCTACCAAAAAGTTGCACTTTTGTCCAAAAAAGACAAAATTTCTACCAAAAGAGATGAATTTTTAAACCAAAAAGACGAATTTCAACAAAAGTTGAATTTTTAACCAAAAAAAATTTTTCAGTCAAGCAAGAAAAATATTTAAACCAAATTTCTGAAGTTTCAATGAAAAAAAAACGAATTTTCTACATAAAGTTTTACATTAATTCCTTTAATATGTCTCTATTATTTATTATAATGCTGATTACTTATGACCGTTTTCCATGTAATGATTTAGCTGTTGAAAATTCATTTTCCAATTTTCTTTGATTTTCAGCAGTTGGAAATTCAAGAAGAAAGCAAACTTCATATTAAAAATGTTATAATTGAATAATTTAACATGAGAATTCAATAAACAAATATTTCAATCCATAAAAAAATATTTGAAAGCCTAGGTGGAATTCACATTTAAAACAATGTTACACGCGCGCTATAGCGCGCGCATTTCATGCTAATGCTAAAAATATTCCACAGAGTAAAAAATGCTAGTTCATATTAGCGAAAGATTCATGTATCAAAAAATTCTATTTCTGGTATTCAAAATTCAAAATGTAATAAATTCTACTCACATTGTGAAAGTTCACAAAAGTTTCTATACACCATAAACATTTTCGACTCTGCAGAATATTCGAATATTTTATAAATGGGAGTGTGATCTAGACTTTAGGAACTTTCGATTTTTAAATTCGAATTTCAATTCCAATTTAAATTTAAATTTAAATTTTTAAATTAAATTTTAATGTCATTCGTCCTAACGTACTGTAGGAATATCAGTCGAGTCGAAATTAAATGTCTAATCAAGGGAACGAAAAGTGGATTCGCACTTTTTTGCTCGTCCCATTAGAGCCTTCACTGAGAAAAAGATTTTTGGAATCAAATAAAGTTTTCATTGATTGAAAAATATTTTTTCTGTGAGTCCTTTTCATTTCTGATTCATAATTTCATTTTCTCATTTTTCATGCTCACATTTATGAAGTAACCCTAAAAACTCATCATTATGAGTACACTTGAACGCAGCGGGCTTTTTTTTATCAAACAACATCTCCGTACGCGATTTTTTAAGCTAAATGCATATGCAACACAGTTTGTATGTACAATTGTACATATACAAATACTAATTACACATATATTTTAATTTATTTATATGACTCCTTTATCAATAATTCTTTATACTTTATAACATTACTTTTCTGCTTTTTACGATTAATAACACTTTACAGTTTACAAACGAGATCACATAAAAAATAAAGAATCTGAATCCTTTACTTTTATAGTTTATTGACTCTTACGTGTATCTAATGTTTAATTTTCCCACACGGAACTCTCTTTCCCTGTAACACAGCCTGATTGATTACTCCAGACAAGAAGATTTTTTTTTTGATATTTCGATGAAAAAGATCCTTCTCAAAGTTGAAAATATTTGTTAATCTTCCAAATAAAAAAAAGTTACGTCTATCTCCCCCCTATCCCACCACCTTGGTGCATACGATATTTTTTATAACAAATGCATGATTTCAGACATGACTGGAACACGGGCTCGGTTTCTGCTTATATGAAATTTTCAATAGAGAAATTTTTGGAATTTCTAGGTACTATAAATTACCGGAAACTTTCAAAATTTTAGAAATTATCGGTTATTTATAATATTACCATAAATTCTCCAAGTTAAAAAAATTTCGGAAAATTTTTGGTTTCCATAAATTTAAGGATTTTACGGAAATTTACGGAAATTTAAAACATCCGAAAATTTCCGGGAATTCTTTTGTAACTTGTGGTAATTTACGGTAATTTATCGGTAACTTATGGTGACTTATCGCTTTGAATTGAAACCCAATAAAGTGATTACTTGACGATCACTTTTTGTAAGCCCAAAATGTGAGCTCTTATATGTGTAATTTTCTTTATTCACCTCTGACGTCACTTTCTACTCCCTAGGGAGTAAAAAGTAGAACTTTAACCCTGCTTTACAGGCATCAAAAAGTGCTGAAATAATTCATGTGTTATAAAAATAATTTTATTTATAAAATGTAAAAGAATCTTTTGAGAGATTTAATTTTTGGATCTTTGACATCGGTAGACCAAAAAGAAATTATTTCCTTTGATTAAATTGAACATTCCCACTGAGTTTCATTCGTAAATATCTTTAGTAGCAAAATTATAAAATTGTATTACTATCTAGCAGAAGAAAATTGGAAATATCAAGTTTTTTATAAAGAGGGAAGCTTTTAATTCGAAAATTAAAATCCGGGTATCTATTTTTGAATGAAAAATTGATTCTTTTAAATAAATAGACATTTGGGAATCGTTTATTCGTGAAAGGGTATATTAGGCCTGTGTTCGACGCTATTGCGTCTGCGTAATGAAAAGCAGTGGAAATATCGACTTCTGGTTCACGTAGGGCATTTGATAATTCAATTTTTTGAAATTTTAATTCAGTCAAAAATTCTCAACTTTTTGGGAACGGTCCATTTTTTTAAAATTGATATCAATGAAATTTATGGAAATCATATCTTGCGTAATTCTGTGAAATTCCTTCAAATCTGGTAAAATTCGATAAAATCAGATATGGAAATTAGTGAATTTTTGAAAATAAAATTTTGTGAAATTCCTTGAAATTCCATAAAATTCAACTGAAATCTGATAAAATTGAACTTCAAGGACTTAAATCCCATGGAATAACCAAGTATCTAGAGAATCTCATGAAATCCAATAAAATAGGATCAAATAATAAATCCCATTGAATTCCCTGAAATTACAAAATTTCCAATCAAATCCCATGAAATTCAACTCAGTAGGATCAAATCCCATGGCATTCCGAGGCATCTAGGAAATTTCATAAATATCTATAAAGAAAATTGATTAATCTCTTAATATTTCAAAAAAATTCGATAAAATTGTATATAATTCAACTTAGTTGGGATTAAATCCCTCGGAATTTCCAGAAATATAGGAAATTTCATAAAATGAAATAAAATAGGGCTAACTTCAATGGATTCCCAGAATTTCCGAAGCATCCAATGAAATTCTATAAAATTCAACTTAATGGGATTGAATCTCAAGGAGTACTAAGGAATAAGATCTATGGAATTTTGTGAAATTCAACAAAAAAGGATTAAATCCTATTGAATACCCTAAAATATGAAAAAAATTCAATGAAATTTCATGAAATCTGATAAGATAGCGATAAGTCCTATGAAATTCCGAGAAATCTAGAAAATTTTATGAAATTCAATAAAAAAAGGATAGAAGTCCTTGGAGCTCCTAAAAATTCAATGAAGTTTAACTTAATTGGGGTTAAATCCCACCGAATTTCTGGAAATCTAGAAAATTTCATGCAATCCAAGAAAAGAGGATTAAAACAACGGAAGTGGAAGAAATCCAATTAAATCATACGAAATTCACCTCGATTGAGATTAAAGCTGACCAAATTTCCAAAATTTCTAGGCAGTTTCGTGAAATCCAATAAAACAGGAACAAATCCCATACAATTCCCTGAAATTTCAAAAAATCCAATGAAATCCTATGAAATCCAACTTGATGGGATTAAATCTCATGAAATTCCGAGAATTCTAGAAAAATTTTATAAAATCCAAAAAAAAACGATTATATTCCTTGGGATTCCCAAAAATGCAATGAAATTGAGCATAATTAGAACTCAATCCCAAGAAATTTTTAGAAATCTAGAAAATTTAATTAGATCCAATATGAAAGAATTTAATCCCACGGAATTCCAAAAAATTCGATAAAATCAGGATTAAATTCTATTGAATACCCTGAAATTTGAAAAAATCCAATGAAATCATATTGAATTAAACTTAATGAGATGAAATGAGATTGCGTGCAATTTAATAAAATTTGATGAAATCTTATAAAATAGGGATAAATCCTATGAAATTCCAAGAAATCTAGAAAATTTTATGAAATCCAGTGAAAAAAAGGATTAAAGTCCTTGGAACTCCCAAAAATCCATTGAAATTTAACTTAATTGTCATTGAATTTCACGGAATTTCCTGAAATCTAGGAAATTTCATGCAACCCAATAAAAGAGGATTAAATCCACGGAAGTGCAAATAATCCAATTAAATCATATGAAATTCATCTTAATTGAGATTGAAACCGACCAAATTTCCGAAATTCTCGGCTATTTCGTGCAATCCAATAAAATAGGAATAAATCCCATGAAATTCCCTAAAATTTCAAAGAATCCAATAAAATCCTATAAAATTCAACTTAATAGGCTTAAGTCTCATGAAATTCCAAGAATTCTAGAAAATTTTATGAAAAACAATAAAAAAGGATTATATTCCTTGGAACCACCGAAAATCTAATGAAACTGAGCATAATTAGGATAGAATCTCAAGAAATTCTCAGAAATCTAGAAAATTTAATGAAATCCAATAGAATAGGGATTGATCCCATGGAATTCCAAAAAATTCTATAAAATCCCATGAAATTCATCATAATTGGGATTAAATGCGACGGATTTTTAAAAAATCTAGGAAATTTCGTGAAATGTAACAAAACAGGATTAAATCCTATAGAATTCCTTGAAATTTGAAAAAATCGAATGAAATCATATGAAATTCAACTTAATAAGATTGAATGAGATGGCATTAAATTCAATGAAATTTCATGAAATCTAATGAAATAGGAATAAATACCATGAAATTTCGAGAAATCTAAAAATTTTTATGAATTCCAGTAAAAAAAAAGTTGAAAGTCCTCGGAACTCCCAAAAATCCAATGAAATTTAACTTAATTGGCATTAAATGCCACAGAATTAATGGAAATCTGTAAATTTTCATGCTATCCACTAAAAGAGGATTAAATCCACGAAAGTGAAAAAAATCCAATTAAATCATACGAAATTCACTTTAATTGAGATTAAAACTGACCAAATTTCCAAAATTCTCGGCTATTTCATGAAATCCAACAAAATAGGGATAAGTCCCATGGAATCCCCTGAAATTTCGAAAAATTCAATGAAATCGTATGAAATCCAAGTTAATGGGATTAAATCTCATGAAATTCCGAGAATTCTAGAAAATTTTATGAAATCCGATAAAAAAGGATTATATTTCTTGGAACTTCCAAAAATCCAATGAAATTGTACATAATTGGGATTAAACTCTACGAAATTCATAAAAATCTTGGATATTCAATGAAATCCAATAAAATAGGTTTTAATCTCATGGAATTCCAAAAAATTCTATAAATTTCCAATGAAATTAATCTTAAATGGGATTAAATTTGACGGAATTTCGAAAAAATCTAGGAAATTTCGTGAAATTCAACAAAACAGGATTAAATTCTATTGAATACCTTGAAACTTCAAAAAATCCAATGAAATCATATGAAATTCAACTCAATGAGATCAAATGGGATAGCATGAAATTCAATGAAATTTTATGAAATCTTATGAAATAGGGATAATTCACATAAAATTCCGGAAAATCTAGAAAATTGTATGAAATCCAGTAAAAAAAGAGATGAAAGTCCTTGGAACTCCCAGAAATCCAATGAAATTCAAGTTAATTGGCATTAAATGCCACGAAATTTCAGAAAAATCTGGGAAATTTCATGCAACCCAATAAAAGAGGATTAAATCCACGGAAGTGAGAAAAATCCAATTAAATCATACGAAATTCACCTTAATTGAGATTAAAACTGACCAAATTTCCAAAATTCTAGGCTATTTCATGAAATCCAACAAAATAGGGATAAGTCCCATGGAGTCCCCTGAAATTTCAAAAATTCAATGAAATCGTATGAAATCCAACTTAATGGGATTAAATCTCATGAAATTCCGAGAATTCTAGAAAATTTTATGAAATCCAATAAAAAAGGATTATATTCCTTAGAACTCCCGAAAATCCAATGAAATTAAACATAATTGGGACTAAACCCAACCAAATTCTTAGAAATCTAGGATATTCTATAAAATTCTATGAAATTCATCTTAAATGGGATTAAATTTGACGGAATTTCGAAAAAATCTAGGAAATTTCGTAGAATTCAACAAAACAGGATTAAACCCTATTGAATACCTTAAAATTTCAAAAAATCCAATGAAATCATATGAAATTCAACGTAATAAGATCAAATGGGATGGCATGAAGTTCAATGAAATTTCATGAAATGTAATGAAATAGGGATAAATCCCGTGAAATTTCGAGAAATACAGAAAATTTCATGAAATCCAATAAGAAAAAGGATGAAAGTCCTTGCAACTCCCAAAAATCCAATTAAATTTTACTAAACTGGGATTAAATCCAACGAAAGTACCCCACGAAATTATTAGAAATCTTGGAAACTTCATGAAATTTGACAAAACAGGATTAAATCCTATTGAATACCTTGGAGTTTGAAAAAATCAAATGAAATCATATGAAATTCAACTTAATGAGATTGGATGAGATGGCATAAAATTCAATGAAATTTCATGAAACCTAATAAAATAGGGATAAATCCCATGGAATTCCGAGAAATCTAGAAAGTTTTATGAAATCCAGAAAACAAAAGATGAAAGTCCTTCGAACTCCCAAAAATCCAATGAAATTCAACTTACTTGGGATTAAATGCCAAGAAATTTTTAGAAATCTAGAAAATTTAATGAAATCCAATAAAATAGGATTCAATCCTATTGAATTCCAAAAAATTCGATAAAATCCTATGAAATTCATCTCAATTGGGATTAAATCCGACGAAATTTCCAAACAATCTAGGAAATTTCGTGAAATTTAACAAAACAGGATTAAATCCTATTGAATAGCCTAAAATTTCAAAAAATCCAATGAAATCATATGAAATTAAAGTCAATGAGATGAAATGGGATGGCATGAGATTCAATGAAATTTCGTAAAATGCTATAAAATAGAAATAAATCGCATGGAATTCTCTGAAATTCCAAAGAATCCAATGAAATCCTATGAAATTCAACCTAATGGCATTAAATCTGATGAAATTCCAAGAGATAGAAAAATTTATAAAATCAAATGAAGAAGGATCAAATTTCTTGAAACTCCCAAAAATCCAGTAAAATTTAACTTCATTGGAATCAAATCCCACGAAGTTCCTAAAATTCTAGGAAATTTCATGAAATTCCAAGGAATCCAATAAAATCCTATCAAATGCACCTTAATTGGGATTAAGTCCGACAGAATTTCCAAAAATCTGGAAAATTTTGTGAAATCCAGTAAAATAGGATTAAATTCCACGAACTTCTACGAAATCCAATTTCTTAAAATCCCACGAAATTTGGTGGAATTTCTAGAATCACATGCAAATCCCAAGTCATCAGAGTACCAAGAAATGCATTAAAATTGGATTAAGGAAATTTTTAAAAAAACTAATGTTATTGCAGAAATTTGTAGATGAGTTACGTGAAACCAAGTCCCAGGATAATAATTCTCGTCATGGCAAATGTCTTCTACGCATTTTCAGCAATAAAGCCTAAAATACACATTCCTAAAATATACTCAGCTCTTTTTTTAATCGCAATTTCCTGACGACTTACATCAATAGAAATGTATATGTTACAGTCAGTGTTGGAAATCACTCATTGTCGACAATGTCCAGTTAATATCGACAATGCCCGCTTGAACCGGTCATTGTCGACAATGGCTAGGCAATGTCTATCCCAGAAACTAAAATTCTGAAATTTCCAACACTGATCAGTCGTTGTCGACAATGTCTGAGGACCAGCAGTCTTTGTCGATAATTCGCAAATTATCATAGCAAAGAATCATCGAAAAGACTTTTTTAGTTGATCCCATACAAAATTGAGCGTATTATTCGAAAAATATCCAATTGGTGAATTTGTTTATAACAATTTGACTGAAAAAGAGTCCAACATTAAAAATTAGTCGAATTCGGAATTTCTGAATAAAAATTGTTTACACAATTGTCAAATAACGTCTATTTTTCAATCCGTTGTAATGGATTATCAATTTTTCTTCATTTAACAACAAAACTATGGAATTCAATGAACTAAACATTGCCAATTCCGAAAAGTAATAATTTTCAAAGAATCGGCATTGGCCATATAAACAGTTTATCGCCGTCAGTTAGTCTGATTGCCAACAACTCTGAAGAATTGAAGTAGCGTGACAATTACCGCTAATTTTCGGAAACTGTCGACAATGACCGGCCAATGTTGGGTATTTCAGAATTTTAGCTTCTGGGATAGACGTTGTCAACAATGACCGATACCAACGGGCACTGTCGACATTGACTAGGAATTGTCGACAATGACTGATTTTTGACATGGAATGTAATATATACATACCGTGAAATACTTATTCATGGAGCGACACCTGGACAATGGCAAATATTTCATCGCTAATATTAATATCTATTTCTGTCACCAATTCACTCATCCAAGCACAAATTCCCTGATTCACAAACGTTCATTTTTATACACATTGAACTTCATTATTTTCGAAATCCTGACGAGTCTTTCCGTGAAAACGATTTTCCACAAAAATTCACAATCGCCCTAATTTTTTCTCTTTATAGTATTTTTCATACTACTTTTTCACAAAGGCGCGACTTGAAAAAAATCAAAATCGTCTCGTGATTATCAGTATAGAAAAAATAATCTCTTAACAATATTCAACAAGCACTAGCTCGTTTGGAAGATTTACGAGCTCCTAAAATTACCTCCCCTCGAATTTTATCAAAATCCCAAAAAATTCCAAAAAATCCTCTCGAATTCCTTGAAATTACATGAAAATTTTTTTCAACAAGTTTGATTATGTCTCAGTTCCCCCTGCTTGGGATCCAATTATCAAAACACTAGCAGGCTTACATTTTTCAAGAGATCTCAAACATTTTCTATGCTGATTTCAAGGGGCGCGAACGTCACGCCTTTTCTTTTTGTTTCTTTCTTAATCCCGCTTTTATTTTCTCTCGATCCAGCGATTTCGTCATTAGAAGTTGCGAAAACGATTTTTGTTGCTTTTGTTTCACTTGCCACTAGAAGTGACTCGAATTGCGATGTTCAAGAGCAGTCATCAGAATCTAAAGGAATGTCGGGTCAAACCTGTTGAGAAGTAATGAGCTCCGTTTTGCTCGAATTTTTCAGGATCGATGGCCCCGGCAGCTTCTGAGAGGCTCCCATCGAACCGGCAGGCTGAACTGTCATTGGCTGCCCATTCACCAAGACTATGGTATCTCTTACGGAATCGTATCCAACCGGTATTCCTAAGATCAGAAAAAAAATTTCACTTAATAACGAAAAGTGGGCGTTACCAAGGGAGTGTCCGAATGAATTGGGCGCAATCATGGAGCATAGGCGTCTCAAATGAAAGTGGGCGTGAGAACATCTAGCGGGAATAGTAAACAAAAATTAGGCGTGGTTAAGGGACGAGTTTAATTAAAATGATTGAGGTTATTGGGTGTGGTAAATGTCATCTACCAGGCGTGAGAAATAAAACCGGGCGTGATCTAAGAGTATCATTAATAGAAGTGGGTGAAGTTGTGAGTACGAGTATAGTTATTGGGAGCATTAAATGGGCGTTGTCATTGCCAATTCTAAAAACAGCATAGTCAGAAAGAAATCCAGTTCGAGCCTTTTTTTGAATAGAATATTGTTCTTAAAATTGATTGAAATGACTGCAGCTTGACATTTAGGATTGAGAATGAAGATAAAATTAATTTCTTGACGTATATCAGGATTGTTATCATTTTCATCGACCAATGCGGAAGCAGAGGCGTCTCTTCAGATTCGATTCAATTTTAATAAAAAATTTAAGCGGACAAATAAATTAGGCGTGCTCAGGAAGCATAGGCGCCTCCGATGAAAGTGGGCGTGATATCATCAAGTGGCAGTAGTCAAAAAAATTAGATGTGGTTAAGGGACTAGTTTATTTAAAATAAGTGTGGCTATTGGTTGTGGTAAATGTCATTTAGTAGGTGTAGGAAACGAAATCTTGCGTGGTCTAAGAGTCTTATTAATGGAAGTGGGTGTAGTTGTAAGAGTTAAGTTATTGGGAGTATTAAATGGACGTCAAGTTGTGAGTACGAGTATAGTTATTGGGAGCATTGAATGGGCGTTGGTATTGCCAATTTTAAAAAAGCATAGTCAGAAAGAAATACAGTTCGAGCCTTTTTTTGAATAGAATATTGTTCTTAAAATCGATTAAAATGACTGCAGCTTGACATTTAGGATTGAGAATGAAGATAAAATTAATTTCTTGACGTATATCAGGGTTGTTATCATTTTCATCGACCAATGCGGAAGCAGAGGCGTCTCTTCAGATTCGATTCAATTTCAATTAAAACTTCAAGCAGACAAATAAATTGGGCGTAGTCAGGAAGCATAGGTGCCTTCGATGAAAGTGGGCGTGATAACATTAAGTGGGAGTATCAAAAAAATTAGGCGTGGTTAAGGGATTGGTTTTATTAAAATAAGTGTGGTTATAGGGTGTGGCAAATGTCTTTTCTTAGACGTGGAAAATCAAATCGGACGTGGTCCAAGAGTTTTATTAATAAAAGTGACTAAAGTTGTGAGTAAGAGTTTAGTCATTGGGAGTATTGATTGGGCGTTGTCATTGCCAATTCTAGAAAAAGCATCATTAAAAAGAAATCTAGTTCGATCCTTTATCTGAATAGGAAATTGTTCTTAAAATCTATTAAAATGACTGCAGCTCGACATTTAGGATTGAAAATGAAGACAAAGTTGATTTCTTGACCAATATCATTATTATTATTATTATCACCGACCAATGCGAAAGCAAAGGCGTCTCTTCATATTCGATTCAATTCCAATGAAAATTTCAAGCAGGCTAATGAATTGGGCGTAGTCAGGGAGCATAGGCGCCTTCGATGAAAGTGGGCGTGATAACATTAAGTGGGAGTACTAAGAAAAATTAGGCGTGGTTAAGAGACTAGTTTAATTGAAATAATTGTGATTATTGAGTGTGGTAAATGTCATCTACTTGGCGTGAGAAATAAAACCGAGCGTGTTTTAAGAATCTTATTAACAGAAGTGGGTGAAGTTGCGAGTACGAGTTCAGTTATTGAGAGTATTAAATGGGCGTTGTCATTTCTAATTCTAAAAAGAGCATTATCAGAAAAAACTCTAGTTACCGCCTTTATTTCAATAGGGAATTGTTTCTTAAATCTTTAAAAATGACTGCAGCTTGACATTCAAGATTGAGAATGAAGACAAAGTTGATTTCTTGACCAATATCATTATTATTATCATTATCACCGACCAATGCGGAAGCAGAAGCGTTTCTTCAGATTCGATCCAATTTCAATAGAAATTTCAAGCAGACAAAATAAACTGGGCATAGTCAGGGAGCATAGGCGCCTCCGATGAAAGTGAGAGTGATAACATTAAGTGGGAGTAGTCAAAAAAATTAGGCGTGGTTAAGGGACTTGTTCATTTAAAATAAGTGTGGCTACTGGGTGTGGTAAATGTCATTTAGTATGTGTGGGAAATAAAATCATGCGTTGTCTGAGAGTCTTGTTAATGGAAGTGAATGTAATTGTAAGAGTTAAGTTATTGGTAGTATTAAATGGGCGTTGTCATTGCCAATTCTAAAACAGCATTATCTAGAATAAATATAGTTCGAGCCTTTATTTAAATAGAAAATTGTTCTTAAAATCTATTAAAATGACTGCAGCTTGACATTTAGGATTGAGAATGAAGACAAAGTTGATTTCTTGACGTATATCAGGATTGTTATCATTATCATCGACCAATGCGGAAGCAGAGGAATCTCTTCAGACTCTATTCAATTTCAATTAAAACTTCAAGCGGACTAATAAATTGGGCGTGGTCAGGGAGCACAGGCGCCTCCAATGGAAGTGGGCGTGATAACATTTAGTGAAAATAGTCAAAAAAATTAGGCGTGGTTAAGGAAATAGTTAAATTAAAATAAGTGCGGCTATTGGGTGTGATAAATGTCATTTACTAGGCGTGGGAAATGAAATCGGGCGTGCCTACGAGTCTTGTTAATAAAAGTGGGTGAAGTTGTGAGTACGAGTTTAGTTATTGGGAGTAGTAAATAAGCGTTGTCATTGCCAATTCTGAAAAGAGCATTATCAAAAATAAATCCAGTCTGAGCCTTTATTTAAATAGGAACTTGTTCCTTAGATCTTCGAAAATGACTGAAGCTTGAGATTTAGGATTGAGAATAAAGACAAAGTTTATTTCTTGACCAATATCAGTATTATTATCATTACCATCGACCAATGCGGAATTAGAGGTTTCTATTTATATTCGATTCAATTTTAATGAAAAATTTAAGCGAACAAATAAATTGGGCGTGGTCAGGCAGCACAGAAGCCTCCAATGGAAGTGGGCATGATAACATTTAGTGGAAATAGTCGAAAAAATTAGGCGTGGTTAAGGTATTAGTTAAATTAAAATAAGTGTGGCTTTTGGGTGTGGTAAATGTCATTCACTAGGCGTGGGAAATGAAATCGGGCGTGGTCTAAGAGTCTTGTTAATAGAAGTGGGTGAAGTTGTGAGTACGAGTTTAGTTATTGGGAGTATTAAATAAGCGTTGTCACTGCCAATTCTAAAAAAAGCATTATCAAAAATAAATCTAGTCTGAGCCTTTATTTGAATGGAAAATTGTTCTTAAAATCTATAAAAATGACTGCAGCTTGACATTTAGGATTGAGAATGAAGACAAAGTTGATTTCTTGACTTATATCAGGATTGTTATCATTATCATCGTCCAATGCGGAAGCAGAGGCGTCTCTTCAGATTCGATTCAATTCCAATAAAAACCTCAAGCGGACAAATAAATTGGGCGTGGTCAGGGAGCATAGGCGCCTCCGATGAAAGTGAGAGTGCTAACATTAAGTGGGAGTAGTAAAAAAAGTGAGGCGTGGTTAAGGGACTAGTTTTAAGAAAATAAGTGTGGCTATTGAATGTGGAAAAATGTCATTTAGTAGGTGTGGGAAATAAAATCTTGCGTGGTCTAAGAGTCTTATTAATGGAAGTGGGTGTAGTCTCGAGTACGAGTTTAGTTATTGGGAGTAGTAAATAAGCGTTGTCATTGCCAATTCTGAAAAGAGCATTATTAAAAATAAATCTAGTCTGAGCCTTTATTTAAATAGGAAATTGTTCCTTAGATCTTCGAAAATGACTGAAGCTTGAGATTTAGGATTGAGAATAAAGACAAAGTTTATTTCTTGACCAATATCAGTATTATTATCATTATCATTGACCAATGCGGAAGCAGAGGAATCTTTTCAGACTCGATTCAACTTCAATTAGAACTTCAAGCGGACTAATAAATTGGGTGACGTTAGGGAGCATAGGCGCCTCCTACAGGTATGAAAGTAGGCGAGATAACATTAAATTGGAGTACTTAAAAAAATTAGGCGTTGTTAAGGGATTAGGTTTATTGAAATAAATGTGGTTATGGTGTGTGGCAAATGTCATTTACTAGACGTGGAAAATAAAATCGGGCGTGGTGCAAAAGTGTTATTAATAGAAGTGGCTGAAATTTTGAGTAAGAGTTTACTTATTGGGAGTTGTCATTGCCAATTCTAAAAACAGCATTATCAAAAAGAAATCCATTTCGAGCTTTTATTTGAATATATAATTGTTCTCAAAATCTATTAAAATGACTGCATCTTGACATTTAGGATTAAGAATTAAGACAAAATTAATTTCTTGACGTGTATCAGGATTGTTATCATTATCATTGACCAATGCGGAAGCAGAGGCGTCTCTTCAGATTCGATACAATTTCAATTAAAACTTCAAGCGGACAGATAAATTGGGCATGGTCAGGCAGCATATGGTAGGCGTCACCGATGAAAGTGGGCGTGATAATATTTAGTGGGAGTAATCAAAAAAATTGGGCAGGGTTAAAGGACTAGTTTAATTAAAACAAGTGTGATTATGGGGTGTGGTAAATGTTGCAGCGGGTTGACGTGGTAAAATAGTGGATGTGGCTAAGGCGCATTATTAATACTAATTTAGTGGACATGGGAAAAGAAATCGGGCTTGATCTAGGAGACTGATCGATAGAGGTGGTTGTAGTTCTGGGTAATAATCTGGTTATTAAGCGTATTGAATGGGCGTGGTAAGGAAAGTGGGCGTGGTCAACTGTAAATTCTAAAAACAAACTTTATCAAGAACAAACAAAAAATTGTTTCTAATATCTACAAAAATGAATAGATTTTGGCATTCAGGATTCAGAGTTGAGACAAAGCTGATTTCTTGACCTATATTAGGATTGTTATCATTATCATCGTTGAATGCAGAATCACAGGCGTCTCTTCAAATTCAATTCAACTTCAATTTGAGCTGCAAGTGGCAAAATGAATTTAGTCTGGTCACAGAGCATAGGCGTTTTCGGTAAAAGTAGTCGTGATGACACTTAGAGTGAAAAATTAGAAAAATTAGGCGTGGTTAAGGGACTAGTTCAATTAAAATTAGTATGGTTATAGGGTATGGTAAATATCGCAGCGGGTAGGCGTGTTGAAAAATATGGATGTGGCTAAAGATCGTGGTAAATGCTCATTTAGTGGGCGTGGAAAAAGAAATCGGTCATGGTCTAAAGAGTTTTATTACTAGAAGTAGGTGTAGTTGTGGATAAGAGTCTAGTTAATGGGCGTAGTAAATGGGCGTGTTGAACAAAAGTAGGAATCTTCAATTTCAATTCTAAAAACGGCATTATCCAGGATAAATATAGTTTGAGCCTTTATTTGAATAGAAAATTGTTTTAAAAATCTATAAAGATGACTGATGCTTGGCATTCAGGATTGAGAATGAAGTCGAAGCTGATTTCTTGACCTATATCAGGATTGTTATTATTATCATCGACAAATATCTCTTCAGATTCGATTCCATTTCAGTTGAAGCTGCAAGTCATCTTTGAAGATTCTACTGTCGCCGGTCAACTAATACTTAGTGTATACGCTTTGCTTGATTAAATTTCCAATTACCAGAAGGTGTGTCGTAAGTAAGGGTCCTCGAAGGTGTTAGAGTATTTCGAGAAACGGGTCCCCAATCTATTGTTGGCTGAAGAAGCATTCGAGCCCGACACCAGACACTCTCTTCTATCCCTTTTCTTCCACTTGAACTCTTCTGAGAAATTCCACCATTCAGGTCATCATCATCGTCATCATCGACATCATCGTAGGTCGGTTTTCGACGACGTTTTCTCAACTGAAGCTGCAATAGAGAGATTGATCAAGCTCATGAACTTAGACCTTCGGAGGTAATTTTTGTGATATTGAGAAATACTTACGAGAGCCATTCCGATGATGACGAGGACAGGTAGCATCCCGACGACCCAACCAACAGCGTCAGCCCACGTCGGGTACACATATGTGCCATACTTAAGGGGTTCGTATTCAACCCAGTTGAAGAAAAGAATGAAGAAAAGTGCAGCTGGTGTCACGACTTTCCACATCCAAGTCCAGAAGAAGCACCAAAGTCGGCAGCGCGGGCCAATCATTTGTTGCACATCATCCAAAAATCGATCAGCTCCATAGATCCAGGCGACGAGAATGCACTCTGTGATTGCTATTAGAAGTACTGACCAATTTGCTGCGTACTTGTCCATCAGCTGGAGCCAGTACATCCCAGCCTGTAGATCAATTAAAAGGATTGAGAAAACTCGAAATTCAAATTGAAATTAAATTAAAAATTGTAAATTGTGATAGACACTTACATTGGTGGTGAAGATGAGGCCACCACCGTAGCCAAGAACTGATACTGAAAAGACGACCCAGAACTTGTAGTGTCTCAAAGATGGTATCCCATCAAGAATAGCTGTTGTTACTGTTTCCATGAGTGCAAACTGAGAATCTAGTCCTAAAGTCAGCAGCATCACGAAGAAGAGGAATGCCCAGAGAGGTGCAATTGGTAATCTGGCTACAACCTTTGATTGAAGAAAGAAGATGTTTTCAATATCAATATATCTTTTCAGTATTTTCAATAATCTTTGGGAGGGATTATATTCATACCTCTGGGTATACGATGAAGGCTAATCCAGCACCTTGATCAACGACGGAATAAACTGGAACATCGAGTTCATGTGCCAGGAATCCGATGACGGAAAATATCACCAAACCAGCGAAAAACGAGGTTCCAATATTGCTAACTGCGACGATCAAAGAGTCCTTGTAGCAGTTGTTCGAAAATTTGTTGTAGGAGCTCAAGGTGATGAGACCACCCCAGGCTGGACTTAGAGCAAAAAAGATTTGAACCGCAGCATCTCCCCAAACTTTTGCTGATGCTAAACGCCTCCAATCCGGGGTCAGGTAGAAGAGGATGCCTTCCCTGGCACCAGGAAGCAGTATACCCCGGATGAATAACAATATCTGAAAATTATTTTTAATCTTTAGTGTGAGGGGAAATGAGGGGAAGTGAGGAGAAGTAAGGGGAAATGTGGGTGAGTTAGACGAAATGAGAGGAGGGGATGCAGGGAAGTGAAGGGAATTATGGAGTAATGAGGGGATGGGAGGAAAGCGAGGGGAAGTGAGCAGTTGTGGGGGGGAGAGGAGAAGTGAGGGGACATGAGGAGAAGGGGGAGGGGCATAAGAGGAGGGGATGAGAGAAGTTTGGGTGGAGAGGGAGAGATATGAACGACTTATTAGGCTACGAAACAAAATTATTTATAAATAATTTACCAGAACAGCGTATGGAAAAAGTGCAGTGAAGTATACAACTTTTCCTGAACTTTGAACTCCTTTACTAAGACAGAGGAAGACAATGACCCAGGCTAGAAAAAGACAGCCTGCCATTTTTGGATTTATGTTACCAGTATCCTCAATTCCGTGGCTCATACGCAGGACGTGGTTGCTAAAAAATTAATTTAATTTAGTGATAGAAAAGCAATGCCGCGTAAACTTGGAAAATCAAATAAGAAAATAAAATTTTAGTTCACAAACAGAAATTGATATTCTGGAATTTTAAAGTTTTTAATACTTCAATTTGAGATTATTTTCATATTATGTGGACTGTAATTAAAAATATTTTAATTTCTGAAAGCTCAAATTTCAATATTTCAATTTATTTAATTTTACGGATCTGAAAACTTAAAATTGTTTACTTGAAAAATTCAAATTTTTACGCTTTTTCAAGCCTAAAGTTGAAGTGGCTTCAATTTTTAACGCTACCAATTACAAATTTGCTAATAACATATATTATAATTTCGATTTCTTAAATTTTTAATGTTCTAAAATATTCCTTGCTTCATTTAGAGGCTCGAAAAACAAAGTTGTTTATTCTAGAACATTTCATTCTTCAAGTTTTATATTTTTTGAACAGTAATTAATTTGAAATTGTACGAAACATTTGCACTTAAAAGATAGCATCAAAGTTAGATTATTATCGATTAGAAATTGTTTCATGTTTTGAGCGCTACAAATGACTTAATATTGAATTGAGTATCTCATAAATTAAATATATCATTTTACAGTACTCGAATTGAAAAATTTTAATTTTCATCGCTTAAAATTGGAATTTTTTAAATAATGAATCTGTTCAAATTGTAATTGTTTGACCTTGAAAGATACAATTAAAATTGTTTAAATTAAATACTGTTATTAGAATTGTTCACCTTGAAACTGTATAATTATAAATGCTGCAAAATTCAATTTGCCATATTTTTAATATTGCAACTTGTTTCTTTTTGAATTTTGAACCGTAAAATCTGAAAATTGTCTAATATTACGAATTCTCTCAATTCAAAATTAAATGCAACGAAGTTAAAATAACCAAATCTTGAATTTAATTTTTAAGATAATTTAATTTTAATTTAATTAATATATAATTTAATTTTTAAGACTGGAAATTTTAAATTTGTTCAATATGCCAAACATGGTTCAAATAAACAAATTTCCAGTTCAACAGCATTCAAATTGAAGTGATATTCTGAGCGGTTCCCAAAAAATGAAAGCTAGCTTAATTTCAAAGAGATTCGTGTGAGCCAATATTCGAATTTTTTATTACTTTTTTATTTAACAACAAAGCTGATATTTTTTATTAAACGATTTCATTTTTTTGTAGCTACTCACATTCATGTAAAACATCTTGAAATAAGTAAATACACTCCTCACAAATAATATACAGCAGGATACAACATTTGAAAAAATTTATTTACATTTTTTAAAATAAATTAATGAGTGAAAGTGCTACTTCAAGATTAAAAATACTTGTAGACTTTCCTTCTAATTTTTTGTTCGGCATATACGTAAAAATAATGTTTAGTTAACATTTTTCTAAATTTAAAGTAATTGTTAATGTTATGAGCAAATTGAATAAACAAATGCATATCTTAGTCATTTAGCGCTCTGAAGACTTCGTTTCTTTCACAGAATTGATTAAAAAATTGTCGAAAATAAACAAGATGTACGATTTTGTAATACCTGATAACAATTGGTAATTGTTTAAATAAATTTTTTAGACAAAAGCAGATTTTTGAAAATTTTTAACCAACAGACTTCCTTTTTTCCAAGAAATCAATTTCAAAACACTTGGCAAAATCCTTCTATTATGACACTTTATCAGCAAACAATAATCTTTTATTTCATAAACAATTCTACTCAAAAATCCGCGATTTCATATTTTCTGAAGAATGCGCCACCGTTTTTTCAAGCAATTTTAATTTTATTTTATGGTGGCGAAATCTTTAAAAATAACGATTTTCCAGATTTTCAAATAAAATTGTTTATTGAGTAAACAATTATTTTTCATTGATATAGTATCATGAGGAGAGGATTTTGCCAAGTAATTTAAAATTGATTCCGTTAAGAAAGGAAATTCGCTGCTTGAAAATTGACGGAAATATGTATTTGTTTATGAAATTTATGTAAATAAATAACAAATGTTGTGGACTGACAAAGTCTCCTGAAAAATAAAATCGCTTCTAGGTCATTGGTAGTCGAGTTCATAAAAAACGATAACCACTTGTTGACAAGTAGTCAAGTTGTGAATTTCTTAAAAAAATTGTTTATAAAATAAACAATTATTGTTTACTGATAAAGTATCCTGAGGGAAAAATTTTGCTAAGTTATTCAGAATTCATTCTGTTGAAAAAACGTAATCTGTCGGTTGAAAATTTACGACAATCTGTATTTGTTAATAGAATTTATTCAAACAATTAGCGATTGTTATCACGTAATGAAAAATCATTCATATTAATTGTTGACGATTTTTCAATCAATTCTGCTAAAGGAACGAAGTCTTAAGAGCGCGAGATGACTAAGATATGCATTCGTTTATTCAATTTCTTTATAACATTAACAATTACTTTAAATTAAAAAAAAAATGTTAACTAAACATTATTTTTACGTATATCCCGAACAAAAAATTGGAAGGAAAGTCTCCAAGTATTTTTAATCTTGAAGTAGCACTTTCACTCATTAATTTATTTTAAAAAATGTAAATAAATTTTTTCAAATGTTGTATCCTGATGGATATTATTTGTAGAAGTGTCCTTACTGATTTCGTGATGTTTTACATAAATATGAGCAGTTTAAAAAAAAATGGGATCGTTTACTTAAAAAACAAAAATGTCAACTTTGTTGTTAAGTAAAAAATAAATAAATAAAAGATTCAAATATCGGCTTTTACAAATATCTTTGAAATTTAGTCAACTTTCATTCTTTTAAACGCTCAATTCGGATCAAAATTGTGAGGTCTAGATTAATTTGTCCAGAAAAACTTTTTTTGTCCCACTGTGGAGCGCCGACGTCAGAGTACTCATTTATTAATTATATATTTTATAACATTATTTTTATAAACATATTATTTATTATTCTCTTATTTATTATTATTCGCTTATTTTCATAAACATATAATTGTCAGTCCTATAGCTTTATTGCACCTATAGGTACAATAAAATTACTTAGCTAATTTTATTCCTCCAATTTTCGGCAGAGAATTTTTATTCTTTTTGAAAATTCGATCTGTTTCGAACAGATTTGTTCAAGTTGATTTTGTTTGGAGATTTCAACTAAAATTTGATTTTTTTAGTCAATGACAGTAAAAGAAGAAGGCAATTATATTACTCTTCAATAATTTGATCCGAAGAGATCTAGTTATAACTTTTTTTTTTAATTTTAATAAGGTTTATAACAAATGAAAATAATTTTAATGATTCCCCAAGATCGACTGACCTATTACAAAAATTCTAAGATCTTAATAATTAAATATTCCTAAATGAAATTACTTGAAATATTCCTCGGCAGGTGGTTTTCGAATGATGGCTGTGATATTCTCAATGGTGAGATTCATAACAACAAGTTGAGTCGAATTTAGGCATTGGTTCTTGTAATACGACATGTTTTGTTCCAGGCACATGTCAGATATTTCGGGCGTAACGCAATCTTCAGTACTCCATGCCGGGTCACATTTGCTCCAGGGTAATTCACCCCCTCCTTAATTAAAAAAAAATCATCAATCATTATCAGAGTCATAAATAGCAAAGTCAGGAGATCAACTACAGGAACATGAACATAAAATTTCTTAATGATCAAAATGCAATCATCTTTCTTAGAAAAATTTTTGGTGTACTGAAGAAGGAACGCCCAAAAAGAACAGGAATCAAAACAAGACTTTGAGACTATCCACAACATTAATTGAACAAAAATGTCAATTCAATGATGTTTGTACATTTTGTTGATTTTATTTTCATTTATAAAGATAGAAGCATAAATCCACTTTCTTAATATAAACTTTTTAAATTATGACAAAAAGTTCTTCACCGGGAAGAAAATTCAGAGAAACACGAAGTGTGTGTACTGAACGAAAGAAATTCGACGACTGACTCGTCTACATAGCCGCTTAGACAAACAAAACGTTTTACCATTTCAAATGTGAAATTTAATTTTAATGGAATTCAAATACTATATGTCAAATTACGCACATCCTTCTGGCAACCTTATCATATTTATAATAAGTACCAGGATGACATTTCAATTATATTAACAGTATACTTAGAAAAAATCAAACGTATAGTAGACTGAAAGTATATCAAATATATTTGAAATCAGAAACATCTGTAAAAAATCATAAGATTCGAGAAAATGTAAATAAAGAACTTTTCAATGTAATTGATAAAAATTTGATGGAATGTGATTTTATGATAGATATTACTGAAAGTCCGGTATGGGAGTATTAAATGAATTTATTCAATTAGTAAAAACTTAGATTGGATGCATTAGACAAGACATTATTGATCGAATGCAAGTTTCATGGTTTTTCCATAAAAGATATTTCATATTAACAATAAAATACGTTTTGATTTCAACAAAAAAAGATAACAAAGGAACTTGAAAGGAAAATATCAATAAATTTAATAAATCTATCTGAATTTGGTTAAAAAAATCTGCCATGCACATATACACAATTAATATACAGGGTGTTTTTTTATTTTGAGACATCGAAATATCTCAAGAAATACGCATTCAACGAAAAAAATGTCTATAATAAAAACTTTTTATTTTCGAGGGGGAGAAGCGACTCCGCAAAAATTTACCCCACACCCCACCCCCTGAGGGCGAGGGGGGACTTTAAAATTTAAAATGGGAACCTATATTTTTTTATTGCATATTCAGATTCTCCATAAAAAATACCTAAGTTTTATTTGAAAATTTTTTTTCGATTCGCGCCAGATGGCATTGAATTTGCGAAAAATGACATTGTTGACTATTCAAGGAATGCGCTTCCAAACGAAAGTAAAACGAAAGACTTTTATTTTTTCATTTTATTTAAATAAAACAAAAAAAAGAAGACTTCAAATTAATCTTCCCAGAATTTTTAATTCATTTTTGAATGGCGCCAGGTACAGGATTTGGAATGCGCTTCGAAACATGTTGGTCCCCAGTAGTATGAAAAATACGGAAAAAAGGAAGAGTGTGAGGTTGGTTTTGGTTGACTCTTTCCTTTTTCTCCCTCTTTTTTCTTTTCTGTTTATACATTCATTGTAATTTGTCTTTAATGAGCCGGAAAAGCGGATAGTCTCGAAGTTTATTTTTGATTTGTGTACTTTTTGGGTGTTCCTTTTTCAGTACACCAAAAATTTTCATAAGAAAGATTTCATTCCAAACTTTAAGAAATTTTAAAAAAGAGACATTAAGGAAGGATACGTTCCAATCTGCAGGTTTGCCTATGAATAAGGTAAAGGCCCCGGTTCGTAACCTACTAAGAAGCTGGAAAGAATAAAATTCTATTTGAATACCTCAAGCAATATTTGAATGCAATAAACTTTCTTCTTATGTAAAGAATAATCCATTTTCAATCGAAAATGTCATTGAAAGCAAGTTTAAGGATGCATTAATCAAATAATTAAGAA
>JAUMHM010000072.1:10628509-10642927 GCA_032362435.1 Melikaiella ostensackeni | reverse complement strand
GATGAAGGAAGTTGGGGGAAATTAGGTGAGGGGGAAGTGATGGGAGGGGAAATGAAGGAGAAATGTGGAAGATTAAGGAGAAGCGAGAGTATTGGAATGGGAGGAGGAAAAGTGAGGGGCGGGGAGGGGAAATGAAGGAAAGTGAGGGAAAATTAGGCGAGGAAGAAATGATAGGAGGGAAAATGGGTGGCAGAGCGAGTGAAAATGGGGAAGGAACGAGGGGTGGAGGAAGTGAGGGGAAGTGAGTTCAGGGGGTGGAGAGGGGAGATGAACATTTCAAATACTACATTAAATAGGCTAAGAAACACTTTTTTCAAGCGCATTTCGCCTACTTTTACTAGTTTTATTTGGGAGGGCGCGATCTTCCAAAAAAGGAAAAATGCATTCAAACAGTTATTTTCTATTTTATCGAACCAAATCAATAAGAAAAAAAGAAGTTATATCAAATAATGGAAAAATCAGCACCGAGATCTGTTTGTATTTTAACATCGGATCAGATTTGATGCGAATATTTTGGGTCGTAAGAGAATTTAATTTCAGCGAGGCAATATATGTCACAGTGGAGCAACATTTTGGAACAAGAGACATCGATTAAATTTCGTAACGGATATCCGGTAGTGTAGGCGCGGATCTCAAGGTGGCGCTGATTAGGTCAAATAATGAGAAAAATTTTGTTGGTATCCCAGGAAAATAGAGTCAATTGAATGGAAATTTTTTTGAATCGGAGAATTTAGGAATGCCGATTCACATCATTTCAATCGGCCACCATACAGCCACCACCGATTCAGGCAAATCTCGTTGAACTATTTTTCAGTTTTTTTTTTCAATCGGACGATGAGTTCTTCATATTTCAGACACTCAGTCGGCAAATTTCGTTCCGCTTCGAAAAAAGTGAAAAGTAATTCAATCAGTTTTGCCTGAATTGGTGGTTTCTGTATAGCGGCCGATTGAAATGATGTGAATCGGCATTCTTAAATTCTCCGATTCAAATAAATTTCCGTTCAGTTGATTCTTTTTTCCTGGGCAGATCCCTGAATTCATTTTCGGAAATGATATATTATATCGTGACGTGATGAAAAATCGAGGTAGTAATAATTATACATGATGAGTTTTAATCACTCAGTGGTTTTAGTACTTTTATAATTTAAGATTACCTGACGCGCAAAGGTGCCTGAGTCAGGAATGGAGTAAGAGAAAAAATAGATTTAAAGATATGTTTTCTAATTGTAGAATAATGATGAAATAGAAATAATGCAAAATTGAATTCTTTGGTGCAGATTTGATTTGTTAATGAGATAAGTTTAGTTTATAGGCGGGTGAGAGGCCCGAATAGGGGCGCCCCTGGCGCTCAGGCTATAAAGCCCATTGTGCCACCTAATAAAATAAAGTCAAATTCAAAAAGTTTTATAATATTTATATTTAAGTAATCAATTCAAGGAGAACGTAAAGTTTGTGCTTGCTATATTTAAAAAAAGTTGCATTTTAAATGAAGAATGCTAAACCGGAAGTAACTTCCAGCCTCGTTAATTAAAAGGAACGACACCTACATGCGTGCTAACGACTTCAATTAAATTCTCTCAGGATTGAAAGTTGTTAATGACAAGTATTTAGCAATAGTTTTAGAAAAGAATTCAGAATGGAAAAACTTGGTTTAAATTCCATCCAATGTTTAAAAATAAAATTTACTGAACGAAATTAACGCAAATTTGATAAACTTAATTTTTTTTAAGCAACGAACAACAATTTATAAAATTGAGTAATTTAATTCATAAATATTTGAGAAACCCGCTTTCTATATCATTTTTTAATTCTTACAATAAAAAACATCTCGCAATAATCCAAGTCAACGAAGTTCTAGAAATATATATCATAAAGGAGAAATTTAATAACATTTTACGAAATTGAACAAAAATTTTTTTAATCGAACAAAGTTTAGCAAAGCTCATACTGAACAGAATTGAACACAATGTAACAAAATGTAACATTCAAGGTCCACAATTAGCAAAATGATTTATAGTTTGTCAATAACAAACTTTGACATTTTTTTATTTTTATTATTCGAATATTAAGAAAGGCTCTAGTGAGAATTCACAATACATGAATAAAATTTAAAGTTCTGTTCATGAAAATCAATATTGATGATGAAATTAAAAATTTTACATTTTCCATCAAAGAAAAAGAAGTACTATTGAAAACCTTCAACTTGCATTAAATTTTAAAACTGATTTCTCTGAAGTCAGAAGTGTTTTAAATTCACAATTGAAAACACATTTTTAAACTCTTTTGCTTCGATGCAAATAATTTGTTGTTGAGAAAATACACTTCTTCAATAATTTAGCTATTCTTTTCGAATCATAACTTTATTTGTATATAATTCATAATTCATTTAAGAATAGTTTTAGTTCTAAAAAGAAGTTGTGAATTGATGGCAACTTTTTGATGGCACTTGCGATAAAAAGAAACACTTTAGAATTCACCATTCAAAAAACAAAACTACGTTGTGAAAATCTCTCTATTTTTTCACTCATATTTATTATCAGTCGAAAAAAATCAGCTAATGACAAAAAAAATTTTCACTGGAACTCCAATTTGTAAATACATACAATTTTATTTAATTATTGCAGCCTAAATTTGAGTAGATTGAATTGATTGAACTTTTTACAGAAATGACTAGATTTTCAAGAAAATTTTTTGAATTTTCATGAAAAGCTGTTAGATTTTCAATTATCCCCGTAACTAAAAAGAAATTATGCACAATGAACTGGAATCTCATTTACACTCGTAACGGACAAGAGATTGAATTCGAAATTGAATTTGAAATTTTAATACTCAAGGATTTTTACATGACCTTATAAAGTCTTTTTTCGCCTTAGAAATAGAGCGCGAGGAGTTTAGTTAATGAATCAACAAAAAAAATTAGCGAAATACAACAAAGTCTGGAATAAAATAGAAAATATTAAGGAATAAAAAAGTCAGACGCTGTAAAAATCCTATAGTATTGTCAACTATAGCATTTTCAATAAAATAGATGAATTTTTATCCAAATAGATATTTTCAACTAAAAAGATGAGTTTTCAACGAAGGAGATTAATTTCCTATAAAATGGCGGATATTCAAGAAAATACATGAATTTTCAACCAAACAGACAAATTCACCCAAAAAACACTAATTTTCAAGAAAATAGTTGAATCCTCAACCAAAAGAGTTTGATTTTCAACCAAACGGTTACATTTTAAACCAAAAACATGAAATTTCGATCAAACAAGATGAATTCTAAAACCAAAATCCAAAATTTTCAACAAAAGAGTTCAATTTTCAACCAAGAAAGATTAAATTTTGATTCAAAGACACAAATTATTAACAAAATGTGAAAATTTTTAAATAAATAGTTGATTTTTCTACCAAAAAATATTAATTTTTAACAACGAAAAAAAGACGAATCTTCTATAAAATAGTTACATTTTTAACATAAAACATGAATTTTTGAATTAGCAAGACGAATTTTCAACGAAAAAGGTTGAATCTCCAAGCAAGAAAGGTTAATCAGTCAATTAAGAAAAAAAAATTATAAAAAATGTTGAATCTTCAGACCAAGAAGACGATTTTTCTCGAAAACAGTTGATTTTTTAACCAAAAAAGAAGAGCTTTTTAACATAATTGTTGAAGTTCCAACAAAATAAATAAGTTTTCAACCAAAAAGATTAATTTTCAACTTTAATTAAGAATTTTTAGCCAAAAAAATTATTTTTTAATAAACTATTTCCATTTTCAACCAGGTGGTTGAGTTTCAACCAAACAAGATGAATTCCCAACGAAAAATGCAATAGTTGATATTTCAACAGAAGAAGGTTTTAATGTTAATCATAAAATAAATAAATTCAACCAAGAAAGACGAATTTTCATTAAAATAGTTGAATCTTTAACTGAAACAGATTAGCCTTCAACCAAAAAGGATGACTCTCTAATTAAAGTAATTAAATTTTAAGCCAAATAATTGAATTTTCAAACCTAAAAGATTGACTTTCAACAAAAAGATTAATTTTCTACTAAGAATGAGCATTTTTCAAACAAAGAGTTGAATTTTTGACCAAATAGTTGAATGTCTAATTTGAAAGAAATATTTTCTGCAAGAAAAAAAGGAATTTTCAACAAAATAGTTAGATTTTCAACCAAAGAAATAAATGTTCAACTCAAATGATGAATCTTCATCCCAAAAAGATGGATTTTCAACAAAATAGTCTTATCCATAACTGAAACAGATTAATTAACAATCAAACAGTTGCATTTTTAAAACAAAAGATTAATTTTTTACAAAAAAAGATGAATTTTCAACAAGATGCACAAATTTGTTACCAAATAGTAAATTCACCCAAAAAACACGAATTTTCACGAAAATAGTTGAATCCTCAACAAAAAAAGCTCGATTTCCAACCAAACAGTTACATTTTGAACCAAAAACATGAAAGTTCGACCAAAAAAGATGACCTTAAAACCAAAAACACAAATTTTCAAGAAAAGAGTTGAATTTTCAACCAAGAAGGATTAAGCTTTGGCCCAAAAATACAAATTATCAACAAAATACAAAAATTATCAACAAAATAAAAGAATTTTCAACCAGAAAGTTGATTTTTCTAATAGAGAAGATTATTTTTTTAACACAAAAAAAACACGAATTTTCTATGAAATAGTTAGATTTTTAACGTAAGACATGAATTCTGAAATAAGCAAGACGAATTTTCAACGAAAGAGTTGAATTTCCAATCAAGAAAGGTTAATCAGTCAATTAAGAAAAAAAAATTCATAAAAAATGTCGAATTTTCACACTAAAAAGACGATTTCCCTACAAAATAATTCAATTTTCAACCAGAAAGATCAATTTTCAATTTGAATCATGAATCTTCAGCCAAAAAAATGATTTTTTAATAAACTAGTTCCACTTTCGAACAAGTGGTTGAATTTTTAAGCAAACAAGATGAATTCCCAACGTCAAATGCAATGGTTGCTACTTCAACCGAAGAAGATTTTAATCTTAATTCTAAAATAAATAAATTCAACCAAGAAAAATCAATTTTCAACAAAATAGTTGAGTCTTCAACTAAAACAGATTTACTTTTAATCAAAAAGGATGACTTTCTTAAAAAAATAATTGAATTTTAAACCAAATAATTGAATTTTCAAACCTAAAAGATGAACTTTCAACAAAAAGATTGATTTTCTACTAATAATGACGAATTTCAAACAAAATATCTGAATTTTCAAACAAACAGTTACATTCCGGACAGAAAAGATTAATTTTCTACAAAAAAAGACGAATTTTTAAAAAGATACATAAATTTTGAACTAAATAGTTGTATTTTCAACCAAGAAGATTATATTTCTACCAAAAAGACGAATTGTCAACAAAATACATGGAGTTTCAATTAATTAGTAGAATTTTCTACTAAAAAAGATATATCTTTATGGAAAACAGAAATTTTCAACCAAAGAAATGAACTTTAAACTAAAAGAATGAATCTTCGACAAAAAAAAGAATTTTAACGAAGTAATTCAACTTTCAATCAAGTGGTTGAATTTTCAAGCAAAAAAGATGTATTCTCAACGAAAAATGTAATAGTTTATATTTTTACCAGAAGCAATTTTAATTGTAAATAAAAAACAATTAAATCTAACCAAAAAAGACGAATTTGCAATAAAATAGTTGAATCATCAACCGAAACCGATTAATTTTCTATCAAACATTTGTATTTTTACCCAAAAAGGATCAAATTCCTACCAAAAGAGATTTTTTCTTCTACCAATGGGGTTGCAAATTTAAGAAAAATACCTTACCTAATTTGTGGATGACCCCTAAGATTTTATTTTTGAATTTGTTCGAAAATTGTCTTCACTACCAAGCAATTTATAACTTGCCGTTTTTTTAAAAATAAGACAATACTTTGTATTATATGATCTGTTTCTTTTTAAAGGAGCCTCCTAAAAAATTTTGCAGGTGGGCCTCCACGTTTATAGTTACACCACTGCCTATAATATATTCCAAACAAAGGCGAAAGTCTTTTTCGAAGGGCGCATTAATTATATTTTTCCCATGTCTCAAAAGTTCTTCAGGGCTTTTTTTCTAGGGACCTTAAAAATTAAGTAACGCTGACAGAGAGGGAAGGGGATCATATTTAATCATTTTTAGGGTTTCGTAGCCTCGGGCAGTAGCCCTTACGGTTTCAGTCGGGTGTCCGTCCGTCGTATAAAAAAAGGGAAATGTGGGGAAATGAGGGTAATGAGGGGAAATGAGGAGAAATCAGGGGAAGTGTGGGGGGAAGTGAGAGGAAGTAAAGGGTGGAGGATGAGGGGGCGGGGGGGGAGGTAAGGGGAAATGAGGAGGAATTAGGAACTGTGAGTGGAGCGGAATTATGGGAAGTGAGTGGAGGGGTGGGGAAGGAGAATATATGAACGACTCAATAGGCTACGAAACCCTTTTTCGTAGACGCCTGCCGCCTACTTTTACTAACTAATAACTAAGAAAAGGGGGTAGTTTTTGAAGATATCTTAAAATTTTTCCAACAAAATTATAAAAAACTTTTTTTTTCATCTCACCTAATGAGAGTTCCATAAACATCAATGGCAGGCCTGCGATGATAAGCATAACTGTGAACGGAATGAGGAAAGCTCCCCCTCCGTTAGAATAACAGAGATAAGGAAATCGCCACACATTTCCAAGGCCTACACTGTAGCCCAGAAGGGACAAAAGGAAGTCAAATTTCCCCGTCCAGGTGCCCCGTTCTGGATGCTCGTCCTCGCCACCCTGAAGAGGTGCTTGGCTGTTCGCCACGGAGTACTTGTCCTCATTCTGTAACGTGCCAAAAAATTGTTTTCCAACTTGCTAATCGAGTTTCCATTTTACTTTCTCCTGACCTTCCTCTTCTTTTTCTCTATTCATTCACGAAATCTTAAATCGATCTTAAATTACACTTCAATATCACTTACAATAGAGTGGAGCGAAAAACTTTTTTTCAAATTCGGAGGGGGTCCAAAAGTTGTAGTTTGATACCCAGATCTCCCACAAAAACTTACAGATAAGAAAATATATATCTTATATTTGCGCATCCACGATAAAGCTCAAAATAATTAATTATAGCGAACATGTTTTTATTTTGGTACGAAATCAATTCTTAGTGTTTCGTAACCCCGGGCAGAAACCCTTATGGGTTCGGTCGAATGTCCGTCCACCGTATGAAGAAGGGGAAGGGAGGGGAAATGAGTTGAAGTTTGGGGTATGAGAAGAAGTGAGAGGAAGTGATGAAAATATGGGGTGGGGAAGAGAGGGGGCGAGGGGAAGTTGGGGGTGAGTGGAAGTGAGGAGGATGATGGGAAGTGTGGGGGGTGAGGGGAAAATAGGGGTAATGAGGGGAAGTAGGAGAAGGGGTAGTAAGTGCAGTAAATTGTCACTAGTTTCAGATAAATTATATAAAAACATGATTTTTGACTATTTAGACCGATTTTTGTATATATTCTAGTTTATTATCATTATAAATATTTCTGAATCATTGTACATTTATTATACAATCAGTGGATGTCACTTTTATAAATGATTTGAATTTTAGAAAACAGTTGACTTCTAAATCCGAGAAGACGAATTTTCAACAAAAAGATGATTCTTAACCAAGGAAGATAAATTTTCAACAGTATCGTTGAATTTTCAGGAAAAAAAAAATTCAACCAAACAGTTGCACTTACAACGAAATAGTTCAATTTTCAAGCCAAGAAGACGAATTTATTAGAAGAGAGTTGAATTTTCAGCCTTAAAAATTTTCATTTTCAACAAAATAATTATTTTCGACCAAGAAAGATGAATCTTCAATCAAAAAACATATCTTTCTTGCCATAAAAGATGAACTTTCAACCAAAAAAGACGAATCTTCAACAAAAAAGATCATTCTCAACGAAGAAAGATGAATTTTCAACCAAATAGTTGAGTTTTCACAAAAAAAAAACAACTAATTTTTAACCGAATAGTTGCTTTTACAACCAAACAGTTGAACCTTCAAGTAAAAAAGACGAATTTTTCTAGAAGGCTATTGAATTTTCAACCTGAAATGTTGAAATCTCAACCAAGAGAGATGAATTTTAAAAAATGATGATTTTCAACCAACAAAGATAAACTTCCAACCAAATAGTTGAAATTAAAAAAAATCAACCAAACAGTTGCACTTACAACCAAATAGTTGAATTTTCAAGCCAAGAAGACAAATAGAGAGTTAAATTTTCGGCCTTAAAAATTTTAATTTTCAACAAAATAATTATTTTCGACCAAAAAAGATGAATTTATAAAAAAAACAGATCTTTCTTGCCATGAAAGATGAACTTTCAACCAAAAAAGACGACTCTTCAACAAAAAAGGTCATTTTCAACAAAGAAAGATGAATTTTCAACCAAATAGTTGAGTTTTCACCAAAAACAACAAATAATTTTTAACCAAATAGTTGCTTTCACAACCAAATAGTTGAACTGTCAAGCAAAAAAGACGAATTTTTTTAGAGGACTATTGAATTTTCAACCTGAAATGTTGAAATCTCAACAAAGAGAGATAAATTTTAAACCAAAAATGATGACTTTTTTTTAGAAAACTGTTGTCCATTAAGCCCGAAAAGATGAGCTTCCAACAAAAAAGATCATTTTCAACGAAAAAAGGTCAATTTTCAACCAAATAGTTGAATTGACAAAAAAATACTCCTTAACCATATAGTTGTATTTACAACCAAATAGTTGAATTTTTAACCCAAGAGATTAAACTTTAACCAAAAACAGTTGTATTTACCACCAAACACTTAGAATTTCAAGCAAAAAAAGGCAAATTTTCAACAAAATAGTCGAATTTTGAACCTACATAGATAAATTTTCAACCAAATGGTGGAATTTCTAAACAAAAAGGTTAAACTTTAACCAAAAACAGTTGAAACTTTAACCAAATAGTTAAATTTTCAAGTATAAGACGAATTTTTCAAAAGACAATTGGATTTTGAAGCTGAAAAGTTGAATTCTTAAACAAGAATTCACAACCAAATAGGTGAATGATCATGCCAAGAAGACAAATTGTTTAGAAGAGAGTTGAATTTTCGAACTTCAAAATTTTAATTTTGAACAAAAAAGTTATTTTCATCCGAGAAAGATGAATTTTTTTCCAAAAAAGATGATTTTTCTACCCGAAAAAATGAGTTTTCAAAGAAAAAATCCACCAAACAGTTGAACTTAAAAAAAAGAGACGGAATGTTACAAAAATATTCAAATTGATAACCAAATAGTTGAATTTTCAACCAAATGCTCGAATTTTCAAACAGAAAATTAAAACTTCATCCAAAACGAGTTACATTTGTAACCAAATAATTGAATTTCCAAGTCACCAAAATGAATTTTTCAGAAGACACTTGAATTATCAGCCTGATAAGTTTAATGATCGAAAAAATATATTTTCAATCAAGAAATGTGAATTTTTAACCAAGAAAGATAAGTTTTCTAACATAAAAGATGAATTTTCAATCCAAAAAGACGAATTTTCAACAAAAGAGTTAAGTTTTCAAGCTCAAAAGTCGCATATTTAAAAAAAAACAGTTGGCTTTCATACTCGAAGTCAAAAGTGACGATTTTAAATAATATATTATTTAATTTTAATGGAAATTCATGATGTATAAAAATTTCTCCATTGCTGCCATAGAAATATCGTTACCAATGAAAAAAGGAACGTTTAACCAAGTAAAAATATGATTTTCCCTTTTTTTCAACTTTATTAACAATTTACGATGTATCTTGATTCTTTTTATTGATGCATAGTTTTCGGATGATAATTTTAGTTTTAAATACTATTTTTTTGAAACCCTTTTCATCTACTAAAAATTTATTTCGTAACAAAATAACAAAAAACTCGCTATTATTCGTTAATTTGAACTTTACCGTGGATGCGCGAAAATAAGACATATTTTTTTATCTGTAACTTTTTGTGAGAGATACGATCAACAAACTACAACTTTTGGACTTCCTCCAAATTTGAAATGGAAATAAATTCGTTCACTCCACCGTAACTTGCAATTAGTTGAAATTGATTAATTTAATTATATATTAGCATAGTTAATAAAATTAATAGCCTCGCGATACGTGACAGAGCTTCGAATTCACAGGAGAGTGAGCACCTTAACATTTGCAGATTGTAAGCTGGAGTTGATTATATAAAATCATTTAATCTCCAAATGATTCCAGTACCTTTGAGAATAGAGTAACTAATTAAAATTATTCCAATTAGCAACCTATTTAATTTATATACAGTATAATTAATGATAAACTTCATGACACCCATGTGGAAAAGGCTCCACTTAGCCCCCTTTGGAATGTTGGCTTCTGTCCGGGGTCCATGTGGACAATCCGTAGAGGAAAACCCACGAAGGCCCCCGCAGGTGAGCCTGCTTATTGCTTTCGTGCCTCAGTTTTGCAAAAATCAAACAATTTTTGTTGTTGTAATAAATTGTCTTTTATGTCAAATAGTAGCAATATCTTATTTAAATGTGCAGTTATTAAAAATACGAGGTGTGACTATTAAATGACTGGGCTGATTTTTTTTGCCGTTTGCTTGGAGCTTCGGCAACGACAAGCAGGGCCTGATATTGATCTGTGTTCTCTCCCCCGCTTCCCTCTGAATTTCAAGGTTGTACGACTCTCAGTACGACAGTAACCTTTGTTCGAAGTTGACCGTCTACCTGAGCTCCGCTGGAATCGTGTTGAGTGTAAAAGTAGAACAGCGCGTCATGGCCCGAGGACAATCCATGAGTGCCCCTGAGGGGGCCAGCTCCATTTTCCCACACGGGATATATCAGAATTGAAATTAATTTAATTTTGAATAATTTAATATTAAAAATATGTACTTACGTCCCAGGAATCTAGGTAGGGACGAATCCGAGACGAAGAATCCTCCATCCTCTCTTTTTGGAGACTGCGCCTTCTTTTTGGCGAAGTACCTCCTAGATCACTGATCTCTTCTTCTTTTCATGATTGCTTTTTTCAAAATTTCTTACTGTCTTTGAAGAACGACGAAAGTCGATCAACTAAAGTTCATTGACGACTAAAAATGATTTTTCTCTAAACTGACGTAAATTCTCTACTTTGGATATCCTGAAATTTCTCCCTTGTGATTTCATCTCCTCTCTCCTCGAGGTCAGCGTAATCGGATCAGGGATTTGATAGTCGGGAGTTTTCTGCAATTCCCTATTATAGACAAAAGAGAACTTTGAATTATTCAGAACCTCGGCGTTGACACTTTTACGCAGGGACTGAGTTCAATTTGCATTTTTTCTATAGCCGATTTTCCAGAAAGGCCAATTTGTAAAGTCTATAAAGGGCGATAATCCGGAAAATTTATTGTTCATAAATACCCAATGTTACTTTCATTACTCTGTACTATTTAAAGAAAGGAAAATTTTTTATTTGAATTGTCTTGGAAAATGTAGTTTCAAATTTAAGATCTTTTACGTATAAAAGCGCGGGAACCAGGCCCTAATCTCAAAATTACATAAATTTCCTCATTTTAGTCCATAAATACTAGAATTACATCTTTGATATATAATTAGGGCCTACTTCTGTTTTGAATCAAGTCTATATTTGGAGTGAAAATTTGACTAAGTTTAATACTTTTTGTGCAAAACGATTTTTTGGATTCTAACACGAGTGTTCGAAAAAATCGTTTTACTCAAAAAGTGATGAGATTAGCCAATTTTTCAGTTCGAATACAGACTTGATTCAAATGAAGAGTAGGCCCTAATTATCTAACAAAGATGTAATTCTAGTAATTATGTAGTAAAAAAGGTGATTCAATTTTGAGGTTAGGGCTTGGTTCCGGTATTTCTAATTTCAAATTGAACATTATTTTAAATGCATTGATTAGATAGTTAGTAATTTTGAAAAGAGTTTCATTTTAGACTCATTCAATCTTATAATATTTAAAATTGTATCCTTTTAAACAATGTTTCAATTTGAAATTTTGCCAAACAAGTTTAGTTTGAGATTGTTTAAATTCAAGATTTCCAATTTAAAATTATTCAACTTTTAATATGATTTTAATTTCCTAACGCCTTTTTTGAAATTGCTAAATTTTCAAAGCTTTGGTCGACAAAACGATACTGTTGCTACAAAATGAACAAAAATGTTCTTTTCCAATACAATTTTGGTTATCTCGAAACAAATATTGTTGAATAAAAAAATTTTAATCAAACAAGAAAATCTTGATTTTCGTAGAATTAACCAAATTTTTGGTGAGTTAGTAATTTTTTTTTAAAAAGAAAACATTTTTTTCCCAGTCAAAAATTTTTCTCAATGATAATCGATGCCATTTTTAAATACATTAAATTATAATTTATATTTTTTGATGCTTTATATATCCATTTCATAAATTTAAAAGTCTTAAACTTATACTTAAAATTTTTTCAATTCTAAAGGATTCAAATTTAAAATTATGAACTATATTCAACGCTTCGAATTCAAACTCTTTTATATTTGAACTTTCAAATTTAAGTTCAAAGTATTCGATTCCAAATCTTCAAAAATAAATTTGTTGAATTCTGGATGAAAGATATCCGAAATCTCCATTTTTAAATTCATTAGTTTCATATCTTTAAATTTAGACCATTAAAAATGAAAAATTGCATTTCAAATTATCATTTTCAATATAGATATATATAATGAAAATTGCATTATTTCGAGATATTCAAGGCTTGAGTTTGAAGAACTGTATTTTTAGAATTTTTATTTTGCAAACTTAAAAATTTAAAACGATTGAAGCTTTGAATTGTATTACCTTAATGCCTAATTGCATTACAATTGAGAATTTTCATATACTAAACATTTGAAATTGGGCACTCCCGCAAAAATAAAATTGAGTCGCTAATTTTTCCAACAATTTTGGAGTACAATTGAAAAACCGATTGTATCTTGCTTTTAAGAATAAAGATATTTTTTATATTAAAAATTAGAAAAATTTAGTGGCAATATTTCTCACTTCTGTAGCTCAACTGGCAATAACTTATTATTATAGCCTTGGAAACCCATTAGGGTCCACTAAAAAAATCCCCAGCATCTTCTTCCGAATCCTTGGCTCAAATAACCATTACTTTAGGCTCCTATTTTCGATACTAAAGATTTAGAGGAAACTTATACTTCCCTTGAGGATGAAAAAAATGTTGTTTTATAGATATTTGTTTTCCGAAACATCAAAATCTAATACTAACTTCCAGATTTAACGATTGAGGGTTTCGAGCAACCCCTGAATATTACGCCATGAATCTCAAACTTGTCAGAAATATTTATCTTACGTAACTTTCCAACCGTGGAAGGCGAGAGTTTAACATGTTAGAAAACATTTTCCAAAGAAAATAATAAAGAATCATAATTCTAAAGAATCTCAAATATTCAAAAATGATTTTTTCCAGTAACAATCTAATTTCTCAGAGTTTAAACGAATCACTTTTTTCTAAAAAAAATTATTCCAATTTCAAGTTTGGCACACGTAACGTCTCATTCCTCTCAACTTACTGAAAACCCTCCCACACCTCTTTCACCTCTCTATCCTTGAACCTCCTTTCATCTCAATTATTTCCCTATTCTTCCCCTTTCTCCTATTCCAAAAGTCCCTTTTTTATTATTTTCCCAGCACCTTTTCAATTTTCCTCTCTATTCCTCATCCTCGGCGTAGATCCAGATCAGCTGTTGGTGCCAAGGTTTAGGTCACGTCGAGTGGAGAACCTTGGCGAACCGAGAGCCGGAGACCGATCCGAAAAAGCTCGATAAGTTCACAACTAGGTCTTTCGCTTCCAAGGAAATATCACAACCTTCCAAATCCCAGTTTCACAAATTTGAACTTGTGAATCCACATTGAAATTTCCGATTCGAAAAAGCACCAACTTCCGGTTTGTAAAATTCGATAAGGGACTGAAACTCTGAACTTTATTGATGGGGCAGACTTGGCGAATTGAGGAAGGATTTCGTGATCGGAAGAAAAAAGTAGGATGAACTTTTTTTTTAGAAATAAAACCAACCGGTGTAGAACTACAATCCGCGGCGTCGAGGACACAACGCAGAGAGACGGTGGGACGGACGTGCACTAAACGCGACCCGCGCCCGGTCAGCTAGCCAGCCTGCTTATGGGAGCTTTCGCCTTGCCAACGAGCAACCAGCACCCCTTGTGGTGCCTGAAACTAGACGATTCGATCGATATTACTGCTCCTGCGAAACCTTGCATTCTCCTCCCCCGTCTCTTCTTCTCCAACCCTCATCCCTCATCCTTCATCCCTCTCGTACCTACTCAACCACCCCCCACGCCGTACTGCAAATCACCTCACTCCTTCTTGCGTTGGCTTCCTGCATCCTACCCACACGTTCCTGCCATTGACG
>JAUMHM010000072.1:10592706-10606112 GCA_032362435.1 Melikaiella ostensackeni | reverse complement strand
GCTGACTGAAGAAGCGCAAGAAGCACGAAATAAAGATGTTCGTCGCATCAGAGAATTTCATACCAGAAAATTCAATCAAGTTGTCACTAACAAAGACTTGACTCACAAATTGTTTATCTCATCTGAGCCAGCCATGGCTAGTGGAAGAAATCTCGCAACAAAATCAGGATCGAAACTAGACCCAGAAGCTCAGGAACTATTAGTTTAAAAAAACTAAGATCCTCTTGATATTCTTCCTATAATAACACCAAACTGTATTAATGTAATATTGGTGAGCCCAACAAAGCGCGTTTAAAAAAAAAGTACCTCAAAAACTCAAAAATTGCTCAAACTGCACATTTATTTATAAAATTTGTTTATAAAGATGGTTGATTCCTCAAACAAAAAAGATGAATTTTCAACCAAAAGAGGTAAATTTTCAAACCGTAAAGATGGATTTTTAATCAAAGAGATGAAGATGAATTTTCAGCTTATCTGATAAATTTTCAACCGAAAAAACGAATTTTTAACAACGTAGTTCTACTTTCAACCGATAGAGATGAATTTTCAACAAAATACATGAATTTTTAACCAAATAGTTGGATTCAACAAAGAAAAACAACCTGAATTTTAAAAAAAAAAGTTGATTCCTCCACCCAAAAAGACTAATTTTCAACCAAAAGAGATAAATTTTCAAACCAAAAAGATGGATTTTTAATTAGAAAGATGAATTTTCAAATTATCTGATGAATCTTCAACCGAAAAAACGATTTTTTAACAACGTACTCATAGTTCTACGTTCAACCAATAAATACGAATTTTCAACAAAATACACGAATTTTCAACCAAATAGTTAGATTCAACAAAAAAACACGAATTTTCAAACAATAGTTGATTTCTCAACCAAAAAAGATTAATTTTTAACCAAAAGAGATGAGTTTTCAAACCGAAAAGATGAATTTTCAACCAAAAAGATGAATTTTCAAATTTACTGATGAATCTTCAACCGAAAAAACGAATTTTTAACAAAGTAGTTCTACCTTCAACCAATAGAGATCAATTTTCAACAAAATACATGAATTTTCAACAAACAAAAAAATTTATACAAGATAGTTAAATTTTCTAACAAAAAGAGAAATTTTCAACCAAATAAGATGAATTCTCAACAAAAAATGAAATAGTTGATATTTCAAAAAAAAAAATATTTCAATTTTAAATCTAAGTTAATTCAATTCAACCAAGAAAGACGAGTTTTCAACAACATTAGTTTAATCTTTAAGTGAAGCAGATCAATTTCTAATCAAAAAGGATGACTTTTCAACAAAATTATTAAATTTTAAACCAAATAATTAATTTTTCATACAGGAAGATTAATTTGCGACTAAAAAAGACGAGATTGCAACAGAATATGTGAGTTTTGAACAAAATGGTTCAATTTTCAACTAAAAAATTCGTTTTCTACCAAAAAGACAAATTTTCTACAAAATATACGAATTTTCAACCAAATAGTTAGATTCAACAAAAAACCCGATTTTTCAAAAAAAAATTGATTCCTCAACCAAAAAAGATTAATTTTCAAGCAAGAAAGATTTTTTAGTCAATCAAGAAAAAAAATGTCATCCAGAATGTTGAATGCTCAGGACAAAGAAATAAATTTACTATAAAAAGGTTAAATTTTTGACCAAAAAAGAACGAATTCTCTATAAAATAGTTCAATTTCCAACCAAAAAGATGAATTTTCAAATCAAATGATTGATTTTCAACTAAAAAAAAACGAGTTTTCAACAAAGTTGTTCTACTTTCAACAAAAAGAGATGAATTTTCAAGAAAATACATTAATTTTCAACCAAATAGTTGAATTTACAACTAAAAAGTATAAAGTTTCATCCAAAAATGAAATAGTTAAATTTTTAGTTAAAAAATACATTTTCAACCAAAAAAAAATAACTTTCTACAAAGTAGTTGAATTTTCTACCAAAAAGATAAATTTTCAAATTCAATGAGGTATCTTCCACCAAGAAAATGATTTTTTAACAAAGTAATTCCACTTTCAACCAAGAAGTTGAATTTTCAACCAGATGAGATGAATTCTCAATAAAAAATATAATAGTTGATATTTCAACAAGAAAATATTTCAATTTTGAATCTAAGTTAATTAAATTGAATCAAGAAAGACGAATTTTTAACAGAATAGTTTAATCCTCAACTAAAACCACATACTTTTTTTCAAACAGATGCATTTTTGATCGAAAATATTAATTTTTTACCAAAAAGACGAATAATCGACAAAATAGTTGAATCAAAATAGTTAAATTTGCAGTTAAAAAGATTGATTTCTAACCCAAAAAAAACGAATTTTCAACAAAATAGTTCAATTTTCAACCAAAAAGATGAATTTTAAATAAATGGTGAATCTTCAAACAAAAAAATGATTTTTCAACAAAGTATTTCCACTTTCAACCAAGCAGTTGAATTTTCAATCAAAAAAGATGAATTCTCAACAAAAAATGTAATAGTCGATATTTCAACCAAAAAATATTTTTATTTTAATAGAAAAACAGTTAAATTTATCCAAGAAGACGAATTTTCAACAACATAGTTGACTCCGTAACTGAAACACATTATTTTTCAACCAAACAGTTCCATTTTCAACTTAAAAGATCAATTTTCTACCAAAAAAGACGAATCTTCTACAAAATAGTTAAATCTTCAACCAAAAAGATGAATTTTCAATTAAAATGATGAATTTTCAATTTAAATGATAAATTTTCAATTTAAATGATGAATTTTCAATTTAAATGATGAATTTTCAATTTAAATGTGGAATTTTCAATCAAAAAAATTATTTTTTTAACAAATCATTTCCACATTCAACCAAGAAGTGGAATTTCCATCAAATTAGATTAATGCATAACAAAAAATGTAATAGTTGATGTTTCAACAAAAAAATATTTCAATTTTAAATCTAAGTTAAGGCAATTCAGCCAAGAAGGACGAATTTTCAACAAAATAGTTTAATCCTCAACTAAAACCACATACTTTATTTTCAAACAGTTTAATTTTTGACCGAAAAGATTAATTTTCTACCACAGAACGAATTTTTGATAAAATACATAAATTTCCAGCCAAATAGGTGAACTTTCAGTCAAATAGTTGAATTTTTAACTGAAAAAAATAATAATTTTCAACAAAAAATGTAATAATTAAATTTTCAGTTAAAAAGATTGATTTCTAACCCCAAAAGAACGAATTTTCAACAAAATAGTTAAATTTTTAACAAAAAAGATGAATTTTCAACTTAGAGGGTGAATCTTCAAAATAAAATGAATTTCAACAAACTATTTCCACTTTCAACCAAGCAGTTGAATTCTCTACGAGAAATGTAATAGCCAACATTTCAACCAAAAAATATTCTAATTATAAAGAAGAACAGTTAAATTCATCCAAAAAAGACGAATTTTAAATAACATAGTTGAATCCATAACTGACATACACTTTTTTCTCAAACAAACAGTTGTATTTATAACTAAAAAGATTAATTTTCTACTAAAAAAGACAAATTTTCTACAAAATAGTTAAATTTTCAAGCAAAAAGATGAATTTTCAACTCAAATGATGAATCCTCAACCAAAAAAATTAATTTTTAGCAGATTAGTTCCACTTTCATTTAAGCAGTTGAACTCATCCAAAAAAGACGAATTTTCAAAAAAATATGTGTAGTTGAATCCACAACTGCAACGGATTAATTGTCAACCAAACAGTTGCATGTAAAACTAAAAAGATTCATTTTCTACCAAAGCAGATAAATTTTCAACAAAATAGTTCGATTTTGCATTTAAAAAATTCATTTTAGAAAGAAACAAAACTTCAATCAAATTATCGAATTTTCAAGATAAAAAGACGAATTTTCAAACAAAACAGTTGAATTATCAACCAAAAAGGATGAGTTTTTAACAAAATTGTTGAATTTTCAACAATATAATCAAATTTTCAACCAAAAACATAATAGCAGACTTTCAACCAAAGAGAATCAACTTTCAAACAAAAATAGTTAGATTTTATTATTAGTTTCTATTAATTCAGTTCGCATTTAATAAGTTGAGAACGAGAAAAATGATGAATAGGGGAGACTGTGAGACCTGCAATAAATAAATACGAATTAAAATTTTTTCTCTTTTGGTACCTCATTTATAGACAAAAAATAAAAGTTTAAATAAACCTCCTAAACAAATTTGCAGGGGAGCCTCAACGTTTCTAGTTACGCCACTGCATTATTCTACAAATAACAAAAATGGTCAATAATTTTAAGTCACTATTTTCTAATTTTTTTCAGTAATAAAATCCACATTCTTCACTGTTTACACTGCCTTTTATTGACACGCGTATTTTACTAGGACATATGTACACGTCACTTGCTTTTTTCGTTATGTACAGTTAAGATATTTTGCACAAAAAGGAAATTTCGACTATCTAGAACTTCTCGTTCTGGAACTTTTCTTTCTCGAATCTTCGCCTAGCAATTTTCTTAGACTAAGAATCAGAAATTTCATTCATAAGTATTAGAAATTAATAACTAGTCTGTAATTAGCAACACCAGTCGATGCAGTGGAACTTCATCGATAAATACTTTTTTTCACTCGATTCCAATTCGTTATTTAGAAAAAATATTCTAAATCTTGATCAAAATAAATAGTTTAAACTGAAATCGTTCGTGAGCTGTCGAGATCATCAATCTAAAACTAATCGCCCTAAGAAGTTACTGGAGATCACATTTATCTATTACGAAAACAAACTTCAAATATCGCATGTAATAATAAATAAGTAATTATTCATCATCACTAAAAACACAGTGATTCATAATATTTATAAATAACATGATTCATTGCTTTCTCGATCTATCGATATAAAAAATCGTTCCGCCCTCCAACATTTTCGACCAATTTGATTCCACTCAAGATCTTCTCCAGAAAAACTGGAAATATAAAGGACTCTCGCTCAAGAAAAATTATTTTCTGGATGTATGAACCTTGCCATGGGTGTACCCATCTTATCCCAATTTATCGTATCATTTTATCTGAAAATTGTCTCAAAACCGAAAACAAATGGAACAAAGCAAGATAAAATCACGAAAAAATCGAGGCCTACTTATTTCTAATCCACGCTTACGAATAGACACATCTTTTCATTTCCTTCTACATTCGATACACAATCCACTATTAACATACTCAGGAATCTTGTAACGAAGCAAACTTCGGAATGTGATTGCTTTCAAGTTTACAATCGAAATCACTTACTCGAACTTTTGTTTGAACTTCTGCTTGAAAATCACAGGTAGTAAGGACAAGAGCGCAAACACACAGAGAATAATAACACTAGTCCAGGACCAGGCGTCGCTGGAAGAAGTCAATTTGTGTAAAGTCTGTCCAGCTTGAATCGCTACAAAAGAAGGTGGCGCTACTCCGAAAAATGTGCCGACGGCGAAGGGTATCATCGGCATGCCTAAGACTGGACTTGCGAGGTTTATAAACCAGTTTGGGAAAAGTGGTGTAATTCTCAGGAACAGCATGTAGCTCAGGAAATTGTTTTGGTGCTTGGCTACTTCAATCGCCCATCCTTTCGCTTTTTCGGGAAAATACTTGTAGAGGAGTTTTCTTCCGAGTAAAGATGAAAGAAGGTAACACAGTGTTGCTCCCACGGCGCTGCAGGTACAAACGAGAAGCAAGGCTAGCGAGAAAGGGAATAAAAATCCCGAAAGGATCGAGAGAAATATTGACCCTGGAATCGCGAATGTTTGTAGACTAAAAAAATATGTAAGGAAAACAATAAAAGTATTTTAACAGATAAATTTTTAATTATTAGAGAGCGATCTTGCTAGACTAAATAATGAAATATTGCCAAATTTAAACAATTTGGCTACAACAGATCACAAAAAAAAAACAAAGAAATATTCTCTTTTGACAATGAAGGAAATGATATTGGCTAGACTTAAAAGCAAATCAGAATTTCTCTAAAATAACTGAGGAATTCGAAACACAGAAATCTTGTTCCTTTAAATGGAATCAAGAAAATCTGGTTTCGAACTCTGGAACAGATCGCAAACAAAACAAAGAAATATTCTCTGTCGACAATGAAGGAAATTGTCTAGACTTAAAAGCAAATCAAAATTTCTCTGAAATAATTCAGAAACCCGAAACACAAAGGAATCCCGTTCTTTAAAACAAATCAAAATACATCTGGTTCCAAACTCACTTAAGGTTTCCAGATTAATTTTTATAATAATATCAAATTCTCAATTTTCTCGGTTCTTCAGTTTTCATATGATCCCATTTTTTTCAAGTCTACTTTTGTTTAGTGATAGTGAATTCTTTCTTTCTTAATGGAAATTCTGTTTGTTGATTATGAAGTTTTCATACGCTTTTGAAATGTAAATTGCAAATTTGTAAGCAGAAAATTGTTGTGTCGTCAATATTTTTTTATTTCTTCTGTATATGATTTCTTGTTTAGAGTGTCAGCGTTTATAATATGAAACATTTCTCTGAAAAATCGTTTGTTACAATTGATTTTTGTATATTTCATTCTATCATTGAAATGTATGCCATTATAAGCATAGGATGTTATATATCTTATGATCCTGGCCCAATTTTGAAAAATAACTTGAAAATACGTTAGTTGGTACACGGCTGGCTTGAATCAATTTTGACTGAAAAGTGCTTGCCTATCTCAGTTTTTTCGGAATATGTTCTGAGGATGCCTCCTTAGTATTTTAATCTGTGAATGAAAAAAATCGTTGGGCTCCTTTTTAAGAAATCTAAATTTTTTTGTAGCGTTATTAAGTATATTTTCGTTAAAGTCATTGGAAATATAATGTTAATTAGTACAAATCTTCTGATTTGGCATCCATGAGAGGTATCTAATAATTAAAAATCATGTAATATTTAGAAGGCTTTAAAATCTTTTAAAACAGGTGCAAAAAGTGAGCTTTTTTTAATTGCTCCTTCTCAGTGCATTGTACGCCTGAATAATGAGAACAAGAATTAAAGTGCACAAAATTCCCTGTAAAATTGAAACAAAATTTAATGCTTTATCTCATATAGTTTAGGAGGTATGACTTCCAAAAGTAATTTTTTAATAAAAGATTGGCCTAAATAAGAATTTAATTTTAGTTTCCGTGAAATATCTCATGTCCTGATAGTTTTAGATGAAAGTTGCTCTCATATTAGTTAAAACAGATTAAATTTTCCAAAGATCTAAGAAAAAAAACAGTGCTCTAGCTTTGATAGGTCTAAAGTTATTGAGTCCTGAAAATCACCCTTTTTATTGAATTTTATTAAAAATCAAGTTTTTCGGAAATAAATTGTGTCTGTTATATTCCACGGAATATACTAATATTAATATATTAAATAAATATTTCGCGAAATATTGCCTCGAAAAGCGTGCCCTTTAACAAGAATTGATAAAATTTTGGCATGCTTTTCGGGGCAATATTTCGCGAAATATAAAAGATAGGACATTCGGTATTTTGCAGTTTTGCTAGAAAATATATGCACTTTTATTCCTATAAGCGCATTTTTTTCACGTGTAAAAGAGCAGACACAAGTTATTGTCGAAAAACTTAATGTCTAATACAATTCAACAGAAAGGGTGATCTTCAAAATACAATAACTTTAGACCGATCACAGCCAGAGCATTGAATTTTTTTAAATATCGGGGAAATTTAGTCTGCCTCAACTAATATCAGTGCAGCTCTCATCTAAAACTGGATGAGATATTTTACGGAAACTAAAATTAAAATCTTTTTTAGGCCAGTTTTTCAATAAAAAATCACTTTTGGAAGTGATATCTCCAAACTGTTCAAGATAAAACTTTATTTTCAATTTTACCAATAAATATTCAACTTCTAATGATTTCAACCGAAATATACTTCATAAACCCAAAAAAAAAAATCAGGATTTCTGGAAAAGGAGCCCAACCATTTTTTTTCATTTACGGCTTAAAATTCTTGGGAGGCATCCCCAGAACATATTCAGAAAAAAACTGGGATACACAAGTACTTTTCAGTCAAAATTGGTTCAAGCTAGACGTGGATAGTAAATCGAATTTGTATATTTAAGGACCTGATACTTATTCTCATTAGATGATATTTTCCCAAAATTAAAAGGATACAATATGTATGTGATGAAGAGTCCAGTCAGTACTTGAAAATAGTACAAATCCTTGTATCGTTCGAGAACTCCTCCAAGATTTTTGGCATCTTCGATATGAAATGGCAGTTTTATGTGCTTCTTCTCATTGCTGAAACATTGCAAATATTAGATTTTAAATCAATATTTCGTAACAATAAATACAGTTAAGAGAAATTAATTAAATCAATAAGAAATCTTACTCATTTAATTCTGGAAAACTGATGTATACGTAAAGCAATAATGATAAAGAGATCAGAAAGACGAGGATGACTGTCAAAACAGCTCTTCGTGTAGAAATCTCAGTCTCATTCTCATCTTTTTTTGTTGAAACTGTAAACAATGAACAATAATTGCTTCATCTTTTGTAAATATCGCAACGTCATTTTAAATTAAACATTTTTTAAATCCTTCAAATTCGATTTAAAAAATGATTTATGAAACAAAAATAAAATATTTCGTCATTCAAATCTTTAAAATAAATAACAATAAAATAAATAGACATTGGATTGGTATACGTGTCCAATTCCAATTTCCATGAGAAAGTTTTCTTTCCCCCACGGAAATGTCAACTTGTAGGTTATGTTACCGTAACAACATAATGATTTAAATGTCTTCAAGTGGACTTATCAAGATTTTAAAAATAGGGCAAAGAAAGGAATTGTATAGAAGAAACATAGAATTACACAAAAACAACTGAAAATTGGACCAATTTGACGTATTTGACAATTGTCAAAAATTGTAGGTTAAGTTCAACATGACATCAGCTGCCTTATACAATTGTATAAGATATTTATGATAATGAAATTAATATTTTTCTTTTGTCAGTTTTCGTTGAGAATTTCAATCTGACGACTTGATTTACGGCAAAAAATAAACATTTTATTCTTTAAAATGAGAACTTATTTGAAAAAAGATTACAAATTTGATTGATAAAAATATTGAAAATTTAAAAAAATAATAATTTACCTGAATTCAGTGATTGAGTTTTCAAACTCATCTCTGCTGAGAAGTAAAACGTGCACTATTTATAGATAATCTTCCTGGATTAAAGCACAATGAGCACAATCCACGATCACGCGATATGTCAATGTCAAAATAGAGGTGTAACAACTAAAAAAGCCCGCAGGTCAATATGGCAGCGCCACTATCGCTCCAATTTGCGCGCGAATTCAGCCGCAATTTGAATTTGAAAGTAAAGTTAATTCAAAAAACAATTGAATACATTTCTTTAAAATGTGTAATGAATAATATAACCCGTATAAATTCTTATTATTTATATTAAGAGATATGAGAGCAGTAAGTAAGCAATTAAAATAAAAAGGTAATACATAGTAATTTATTTATTTCAAAAAAATATTTGTATGTGAAATAAATTGCTAAAACATTTTTTAAATGTATTTTTTTTAGAGGAAAGTTTTTAATGTATTCTTTTGCGAAAGAACAAAAATCTTGAAAATTGTTATCTTTTTTTCACAATTACTATTGTCGCCCTCGTCTATCAGCATTTCGTAACGAGTGACAATTAAACTGTCATTTCATGCAATTAACGTGCTCGTTCAACTCTGACCCTGTGAACTCAATAATATTACAGTGTATCCCTCGCAGACTGAGAGACGTTCTATTTGATAAATATAAAAAAAGGAAAAAAACTAGAATGGAAATTTTTATTTTTCAAACTTCATTTGTATCATTAACTCTGATATTACAATAATATAAATTTTTTGATTAAAACTTTCAGACAAGAGGGGCTTGAAAACAGAGATAAGATTTAGGCACTTTTGTGTCCCACTTTTTCATTATTTAATTATTTTTCAACATTATTTAGCATTTTCTGTATGGAGATTCTAAATTATATATACAATATAGTTTTAAGACGCCTTTTTCAATCACAAAATTTCAAGTTCACTTCCTATCTACATAATTAAATATACATTTGTTAGATTTTAATAACCACATTATAACAATGACACCACAAAATCTATAATTATCAACGAAAATATCGGTGTTATTTTTACCAAACTATCTATAAACATTTTTATCTGGTCCACCTAAAAATTACAGCAATTCAACATTTTTTCATTTTATATTTTCATGAATTATTTTTCGATAAACTATTCAACTTTTATCATAAATAATTGTTAAATGTTCAATAAGTATTCTGTTATGATAATAGTTTTTTAATACATATTTTACTCTCTAAATATATTTCATTAGAAAACTGTACATATTTTTATCTAAAAACAGGAAGTAATGTGACCAAAAAAATAGAAGTTAGAAAATTTGTAAACAACCGAAGTTTATGGAAGAGTGAATGTAAATCAATATTTAAAATGAGAAATGAAGATTAAATTAATATATCTGAAAAGTTTAAATAATTGAAAATATGAAAAAGTATAAGAAACTGTGTTTTGACTTGAAAGTTAATAGTAGTTTTTTTGGAAAAGTTGAGCAAACTGTTTCAGTCGTGCAATTTATATATTTAATAATTGGTACTTTCCTGGCTTTTTAGATTTTTTGTTTTCGACTCAATATTTAGTAAAATATTTTATCATCGAGAATGACTTTTAGATCTGAGAAAACAAGTTGGTACAATTATTATTTTTTTTTTGAATATTCATTTTTCACTCCTTGTAATGACTAAGTTTTTAAAAATAAAGTTTAGTCGTACAAAAGAATATTGCCTAAATAGAAAAAGTATTCTTAGATAGTAACACCACTCTAACAAATAAGATAATATTACGTATGACTATCATTATCTACTTATTATTGACTAAGTTTAGAGGGGAGGGATTTTGATCATTTTTATCACGTTTCTAAAATAAATTTCAATCTGAACAGTGAAGTAAAAAATATATATAAAGGGACACAAGCTTATACAATTCTTTTAACAATTTTTTTTTGTGTAAAAATTTGTAAAGCTATTTAAATTGTAGTATTCAGTATTTTTTTCACATGCAATATTACCTTTAACGAAAAGCTTGGAATGCTGAATAATAATAAACCTCGTTATACGGATGAGTTAAATTCAGGTAAAAATAATTGGGAAAAATTCACATTAAATCTGTGGAATCCGAGTAGAAATTCACTATGAATTTTCGAATCATTTTGCAACAATATTTTCTCGTGGATCACCATGTGAATTTACATACTCGTACTTCATGAATAAAACTAGATTAGATTACTTAGGTAAAATCTTGAAAGTTCCACATGTTGCACGATTATGAATTTTTCACTTACGTTTGAGTTTCTTGATTTTATAGGAATTCCCCAAGTTTTGAACAGTCGCATGTGCCCAAGCAGACACACTTATTAGGTTGCAGAACTTTATATATTTGAATTTTTAAACAATTTTGGAATGCATAATTCGTCAATTTTGCTTGTCAAGTTTTATGATCAACTTCTGATCGCGATCAATTTTTTCGTTAATTCTGATTAGTCCCATCAATAAATTGACAGTGATAAATACTGAATATTTCCGAAACCGAGAAATACAATTATTGTTGACAATCCTCAATCCTGACAATAGAAACACCGATCGAAAAAAATCCCCTAACACACTTCGCAGTTTATTACCAATTAAGAAGCGACTTTCTCCAACTGGTAATTAATACTGTCAGTACCATTAACCAAGGTCTTTTTTATCAAATTCCTAAGCTGCAAATTGATGAAAAATGTAAGCCGAAGGTACCCTGATAGGTACCAATCTTGTGTTTCCCGTGCTTTCCTTAATGACGTAATATTCACGTCCATTAATATTGTACTTTTTGGAATACCGGTGCTCCTGAATCGTCTGGTAAAATGGTGGCGGACTCCGTTTAAACAAATCCTGCGGCGTGTCCGGTGGGCTGTAGGAAGAGGATGATGACGTTTTGATTTTCTTCCTGAAGAGGCAGATGCAGGTGTTTTTATCGCAGCAAAATCTTTGGATGCCTGCCAAAATTCCCTCAAGGACCAACACACATCCTGCCGTGCAATATCCACATGCTACAATTTTAAACATCAGCTGCAGATCGGCTACGCGAAGTCGTTTTTCCTTCGTTGGAAGATCCTCAGGACAAAAAACTACAGTAGGGACATCCTCCTTTTTCATGTGCTTGATCAGGCCGTTTTCGACCATATTTACTAATCTGAAAATGGAATCAGACACTTGGTTAGAAATATTTCCTCCTTACCACTTCATAGGTCCTCTGAGGATTTTTTTTCTCGATCATGCCCCTTGGAAACACCCTTTTCTCAACCACGCCTCCTATGAACACCTATTTCCTTTAATCACGCTCGTTATCATCGCCCATTTTCCTTGACCAGGCCCCTGGTCAACGTCCATTTACTGTGCCGCTTTCTTTTAGAAAAAAAAAAAAAATTTCTTGCCTACAGCCCTAGGTACACCCATTTTCATTTGGAATATCCATTAGGAACGCCTTTTTTCTCCAGTCACGCTTATTATTAACGCCCATTTTCCTTTACCAGACCCCTGGTCAACGCCAATTTACTTTGCCACTTTCTTTTAGAAGCAACCATTTTTCTTGACCACGCCCTTATGTACACACCCTCTTTCCTTTAGTCACGCTCATTGTCAAAGCCCATTCTCACTGTCCATAAATCTGACCACACCCCATTTCCCTTTATCACGTCCATTTAGCAACACCCATTTTCCTTTGGCTACGCGCCATAGTAACCCCCTAGACCGCGCCCATTCTCTCTGACCTCAACCCTATATTACTGTTTTTGATCACGCCCTTCATCAGATCTTTATAGTCTTGCCAATTTACCTGAAAGAATAATTTTGTAATGAACTATAATTTTTTTCACTGCAAGGAGAAAACTTCTGGTTTTTAAGTATAGCCCCTTTTCGCCAATTTCCCTTGACCAGGCCCCTGGCCAACGCCCATTTAACTTTGCCACTTCTTTTTAGAAAGGCCAATTTTTCTTGACCACACCCATATATACGCCCATTTTTTATTAAAATGCCCTTCAGAAACACCTATTTCCTGTAGTCACGATCATTATCAACGCCCATTTTCCCTGACCAAGCCCCTGATTAAAGTATTATGGTCAAGGTGCGCATTTTTCTATAGATTTTTATGAAAAAAATCATATGAATTCTAGAAAGTAAGCGAAGAATATTTGCTCAAACAAAAATTTTCTTTTACTGCACAGTTTTTTCTAGAAAAATTCGTAAAGTTTACATTAAGTATATGGTATGGAGTGGTTTTTATTTAATTGCACAACTTCCGCTCTCTGGAT
>JAUMHM010000072.1:10565044-10577020 GCA_032362435.1 Melikaiella ostensackeni | reverse complement strand
TTTTTTTTATCTACAAATATTTCCATAGAAAGACAGGTGTTATTTTTACGAAAATCTTCCTCTCTACTTGTTTACTCCCTTTTTAACAAAAAATGACGCTCTGTACGCAGAATTTGAAGATCCGAAAAAAATTGTAAAAATGTGATTTATGAAAAAGGACCCCACATATTTTTTGATATTATACGTGACATACTCTAGGGCTATCAACTAATTAGAAAATCAAAAAAATCTTCGAGTGCAAGAAGGTTTAACTAAGCTTTTTCCTAAAAAGGCGTTATGGACAACACTTATATACCTCAATAAAATAGGTGTTCGTAGAATTTACAAATTCGAAAAAAAAAATTTCACAAGATGGAGGTTTTTGAAAAACGACCTCAGAAATGGTTTTAATTTTGTGATGAAAATTGCACATCATCAACAAGTTACATTCTACAGAAAACCGGCGAGTATAAAGACTTTTAGGTTGAAATTGGTTGCTTCTCACCGTGCGCTAATTTTTTTGTAATTAATGTTTCTTTTTTATTCCTAAAACATTCTTTTTTTTTAAAAAAAGAAGACTTACCTCCCAGCTTGTAATCCGAATTTCTTGAGGCATTGGTTTCATTCTGCAAAGCGTGGTAACATTAGCAATGCAAAATAATTTTGCTCCCCTTACATTTCCCCGAATTAATTCTTCTTTTCTGTCCCCATAACTTAATAACAATTACATTCCCGATTCACAATTCACAATTATAATCAGTTCCGGAAATGCTCAAAAATTGTCTGTCGCACTTCCTCTTTTTAATTCTTTTAGTCCTTTTCATACTTTCAGTTTGTTTTTTCAAAGCCCGTAAAAAACCAAAGATGTGTCAATAATTGCATTCCCTTTGGATTTATAAATATTTTTTAAAATATTTGAACAATATATTCGAATTTATAATCAATTTTATTTAGGGACAAAAAAAAGCATTTTTGAGTTTTTTTTAGGAAAAAAAGGAGGGGGTGGGAGGCAAGTTTACAAGCTGAACTCTGACTTGGGTCTGAGGCTCAGGAAAAACCCACAGGTACCACAGGTAACGAGATGTCAGGTAAATCGATACTGACACTTGTTACCATTACGATCCTGAAAAAAGTGGGAAATACGCACATGACAATTCAGGGTGTCTCCACATTTGATATTTGGATATGTATGTGTGTTTTTTTCCACTGTATATGTAGAGCAATCATTCACGTGTGCACTTATGGGTTTCTATGTGTATATAGTACATAAAATTACATATCTATCGAACTGGGTGTCTAGGTGTCGAACCAATTACTTTCCCCAGGTGGAGAAAAAGTTTCCGAAAGTTATTGAAGAATATTAAGGGAGAGATAATTATTTAAGTATTTTTTTTGTTAGGGCGAAGGGAAAGAAATGATGGCCAATCGTATTAAGAGAAAGAATGGAAATAATGACCTCGAGGCTGGAAATTTATTCAGTCATTCATCGATAACAAAAAGTACTTTCTTCGATTTTTTTTTAAATTTCAGGATGGCCGTTTGACCGGGAAAACCGGGAAATGACCAGGAATTTTTACAAATTTTTAGAAGAAAAATCTATCCAATCGCTTGAAATATCACAAATTTCATATCACATGATATAATGAAAAAATGAGTTTGATTTCAACTTTTTTTCAGATATTTTTTTAATATTAACTGTTGACTTTTTTATTTATGAAATCATTCAGTTTACGATGCCTAATTCTGAAATATTTCACTTTTAAAATTCTCCATTTTAGGACTTTATTTTCAAGCGTACATTTTTAATTTGAAGAATTTTAAAATGCAGTTTTGAAAACTTGAGCAATAAAGAAAAATGCGTTTGAAATTGAACATTTTTGATAAAAATGTTTTATTTGATCAACATTTAATATAAATTGATAATTTTGAAAATTGAACTGGACTTCGAGTATTGAAAATTGAACAGTAATTGATTTTACAAGACGATCCTGAATCTGTTCAAAATTAAACAATTTACAGGTGTGAAGGTTGAAAATTGAACTGTTTCAATTCGAAAGACTTAGTAGTTGAATAAATGTAAAGTCAGATTGAAACTTTATGTATTATTTTCAATTCTCAAATAATTTCAAATAGATAAATTCATAATTAAACGCTTTTATTCAATTTCAAATACTATTTATATATTGCGTCAGTGTAAAATATTTCAGTTTTAATCCCTGAAGTTGAGATTTTTCAGAAAAAAAATTGTATTTAGTATTTAACAATATTTCACTATTCATTCAAAATGAGCAATTATAAATGAAATATTCGAAACTGGATTGTTTAAAACATAAATCGTTGAAATTTCAGAGTGCTGAGTTGAGACTTCGAACGTTACAGTTTCAATTGTTCCATTTTTTAAATATTTAATTTGTAAGTGAAAATGTTGAATTTCGAAACGACTTCAAATTAAAATAATTAGACTTTAAAGGATATGTGTACAAAAAAACGTTTGAATTTCACAATTATAATTTTGAGAGAAAGGGAGGAAATTTTGGTAAGGTAAAGGCCCCGGTTCGTAACCCCCGACCAGTTTAATTTCTGAGTCGGTTACGAACGGGCACCGAAATATCAGTAGTGACGCATCTGTAATCCCTTTGGCAAAAATTCTTATGAAAATTAGAATATGACACATATTGTTGAAATGTTGAGGCAGATCTTTACTTTTATTCATATTCTTCAAATATCTATATTAACTTTTACCTTTGATCAAAAACAAAGAATGAATGCATCATTTAGAAATTGACAGTTCGTTGTATGTTCGTTCGTTCGGTATGTTCGTTCAAATTCTTGATTATTTAATTAATGCATCCTTAAACTTGCTTTCAATGACATTTTCGATTGAAAATAGATTATTCTTCACGTAAGAAAAAAGTTTATTGCATTCAAATATTGCTTGAGGCATTCGAATAGGATTTTATGCTTTCCAGCTTCTTAGTAGGTTACGAACCGGGGCCTTTACCTTATTTTTTTCCGAACTGGAAGAGGAACTTCTTTGTTTTTGACTTGAAGGCGAGAAAATTTTGTATTTTTGATATTTTGATTGAATTTTGAATAAGAAAATTGAATTTTTAAATTTTTGTTGAATTGGCAGCGGGACATTTCATATTTTTAAGAATTTTATTGAGTTGGAAAGGAAGAAATTTTGATTTTGAATATTTTATGAATTGGAACAAGGATAATTTTTTATTTTTAAGATTTTTGTCGAGTTGGAAAGGAGGAAATTTGGTTTTTTAATTTCTTTTTTTAATTGGGAGAGAAACATTTGTTTATTTTTAAGATTTTTATTGAGTTGGAAGGGGCGAAATTTTTGACATTTTGTTGTTTTTGTGAACTGGAAGAGGGAAATTTTTACTTTTCAACATTTTGAACCGACTTAAAAAAAAAGGAGCTTCTGTATTTGCCTGTTATGTACGTATGTATGTATGTCGGCGAATTTCTGGGCAAAAACTAAGCCGATTTTTATGAAAGTTTTTTGAAATGAATATTTTTGCTTGGAGGAAGGTTTTAGATCAACTTAGGAGAAGAATAAAATGAAAAATAAAAAATAAAATGAATAAATACAAAAAATTGTAAAAAGAAAATAAAAAACCAACTTTAGAAATTCATACATAATATTAGGATTGAAATTGATAAATTTAATTTGAATACAATGTCATAATTTCTTTATGAGGTGACAGTTATAAAAAATATGAAATAAAAAATATAAATTTACAACGAAATTTTGATTATTTTTTTTTCTGAATTGGAAAAGGCCTTTTTTTCTTTTTAACATTTTTGTTGAGCTGAAGGGAAGGAATTTTTGTTTTTCAATTTTTAATGAATTGGAAGAGGGACATTTTTTTGTTTTTAGGATTTTCATTAAGTTGGAAGGGAGGAAATTTTGGTTTTAAATTTTTTCGGAATAGGAACAGACACTTCATTGTTTTTGATTTTTTAACTGAGCTGGAAGGGCGGAAAGTTTAGTTTTATTTTTTTCTGAAATGAAAGAGGAACATTTTTTCATTTTTAAGATTTTCATCGAGTGGACGGGAGGCCAATTTGGTATTTTAACATTCAGATGAAAGGAGGAACTTTTTTTCAATTTTGTATTGTATTAGAAGAGGGACATGTTTTATTTTTAATATTTTTATTAATGTGAGTTGAAAGGGAGGATTAGTTTTAATTTAGAGCATTGAAAATCATAGCGTGAATTTATATTTATTAACCAGAAATCTTTGACCTGTTCAATTTGCAAAAATTCAAAATTTTCAATTTTACAGTCTAATGGCATTTAATTAGAAATTGTTCAATCGGTAAGTGTTAAAAGCTTTCATATTAAACGCTTAAATTATCGAGCATTTGAATTAGAAACTTCTGAATCAAAAATTTGTAAAGCTTTAATTTTGAAAGTTTAAAATTTAAAAGTCTTCTCCTTTGGGTGCTTTAATTTCCAGTTCAGTTTTGATTACTTCAACTGAAAAATTTTGAGTTTCATTGTTTCAAATGTTTCTACTTCAATGACCGTGAAAAATTTTTGCGAACCTAGAAAAAACCGTGAAATGACCAGGAATTTTTTTTCTCGATTAAAACGGCCACTCTAAATATTGATTTTTTTTAGTTAATTGGAATAATATTATTTTCAAATAAGACCACTTCATGATTTGATACATTTTTTAAACAGTTCTGTTCAAGCTAATGTTATGAAATGCTGTGCAAAATATACGTTTATTGAAAAAAGGGATTTTTCATTAAATTGTTTCACGCTTCGGTGTAACTGAGTTAAAATTAATTAAAAATATTTCCTGACTTTTTAATTTACTTTCCCCTGACGGGATCTTACACTTTACGATCGTTTCTTTGACAGTGGCAATACAATACATTTAAAGATATAATTAGAAAATTTCGTGTGGAAAGAAGAGAGAAAAATAAGAATGTTTTGATAAATTGAATTTTTTTTCTATTTTTTTTTTTATCAAAAGTCTCAGTCGTAACATTTTTCAGTTCATAGAACTTCTAGACTCGTTACAAAAAAGTACCCTGATGGAAATGTATTTCTACAATAATATACAATTAACTTTTTGCAATTTTCTACGATTTTTAACAATTTTGAATTAATAGTACAATAATCAATTAATAGCACTATTTCTGTTAGAAAATTTCAAGAACTCAGAAGGAAAATAAAATTCTCTGTTTTTACATGTAACTATGATTGTTTCTTTACAAATGGATACCAAATTCCAGGAGAAATCAAATCTATGATTAGATTAATCTTTACTTTCTGTTTTTAATTTTGTAGTTTGTTTCTTAATTATTGTAAGATTCATATCGAAACTATTAACACGAACAATTTATATCCATCGTATCAGGTAGATGAGTAAAGGGATTTCTAATTCTGAATTCCTACCTTACCGACATCGAGACAGTTCCACAGCTCAAGTGGTTCGAGTCCGTGCTGAGTGTCTAGAATCTTCTTCATGACATCATAAAATTGTGACAAACGAATTTTACCTTATCTTAAAGTTCAATAAGGTTCCAAACTGCAGAAGAATGTATTTCATTAGTTATTAGCACATTAAAAAAATATGTTTTCTAATTAAATTAGTCGCCATTATTAACTCATTATTTACCCAAAATGCATATTTGGAATGATAAATAACCTTGAAGCTCTTTACGTAAAATTTATTTTTCTCACAATTTCATGGCGTCATCAAGAACGGTCTGGAAACTTAGCACGGAAACGAACCACTTGAGATGTGGAAGCGTCTCGATGTCGGTAAGGTAGGAATTTATGATTAATACCTCCCATACTCATCTACTGTATCATAATTATAAATCATTATATCATAAATAGAAAGTGGGACTACAAATTCCTAACTTCTTTTACCCTAAATTTTGTTTCCCTCAATAAAATTGCACTTAAATTTCCATATGACTAATTCTATTGGTCGATCGTGAATTCGTTGTGTAAACTGCACTTGTGCATTGACGTATGGCTATCATATCTCTCTGCATTCGTAACCTACAATTTATAATAATAAAAGTAGCATTGTCGATTTTATCTATAGTTATTCTTTTCTAGTTATATGCTGATCGAAACTAGACCGATTACTTTTCTGAAAATTTATAAACTGTAAAGGACACAAGTAGTTCCTTCAATAATTCTAGGCTTCCCTCAACAAATATATTAAAGAAACAAAAATTAAAAGCATGCTCTAATATTCCAAACATAAGTTTAGCTATGTTTAGCTATTATATTCACTCTAAGTCTGCAAATAATGCTATGTATTAATCAAACGGAAAAAACGAATAATAATTTGATTTCAAAAAAATATCAAATTTAGAGCCATTTGGTGTGACATTTAAAGGAAGATTTAGTATCACCAATTTCATTTTATTTTTCCTACCGTGTCTGAAAGTTATCTCCGCTTCTCATCGAACATAAATGAGGGTCGTAATGCGTGGTAATTATCGGGGTGTTCAAATGTTGACCATAACATAGACACCTTAATTAAGTTTCATATGGTTTGTTATACAATACAAAAAAATCGGTTTAAGAAAGTGCCTTAAATTAAACTTCAATACAAATATCAAGTAATTGATACTATTTTTAATTTCAATTAATGATAATACTATTGGTAAATTTTTTAATAAAAATCTAAATATAGCACAATTTTGAGTACCCGTGATTTGGCCTTAGGTAATAAATTATTCTAGTTTGTGTTCGAGATATTAGGGCTGATAAGATCAAGAGAAACAGAAGAGCATATTTCTTTTTTTACTTATCGTTCCATAGAAATGAAGTCATTACTAAAAATGTAATGGGGTAAATTACCATTACTTAAGCAAATCGTGTATCAATCACCTTCCCTTCAGTTTGATATTATTTGACTCCCCTTCCTTCATAAAATATTGTTGATTATCATATACGATTCACAAAAGATACAAATTTAGGAATTTGAACTTTGACGCCTTTTCAGGATAAGCAATTTTGTGAATGAAACGTTCAAGTTTGAACAAATCTGAAATTTTTCAAGTATTCAAAGATAAACAATTTCCTTTTGGAACGCTCAAATAGAAAAAGTTTTAAGAGTTAGGGATTTTAAATTAGACGCCTATTCAGGATTAAATAACTTTATAAATTAAACGTTTCAAGTTTGAATATGAAATTGTGAATTGAAGACAGGATTTTACAATTTTAAACATGAGAATTTGAAATTTCAAAAGTAAATCTTGAAAACTGACGATAATTTAATTTGAATGGCACCAAAATTGAAAAATTCTAAAACATTGTAAGCCCCCCAAGGCGCCCCGCTCTGAAAAGAAATGACCTACATATATAAAATGTTCCGAAACATTTTTCGCATGAATTTGTGGACCAACTTTTTTGATGATAAACTACATGTACGATGGAAATATTTTCAAAATGAACCAAACTAGATTTAAAAAATGTATGACACTAAAAGAACTTTTTTTTAATGGAAAAAATATTCCATTGTTATCTGCAAACCATTGAAATTGAACAATTTTTTATTGAAAACTGAATTTGAAGTTTTAAAGTGGTACGTACACCTTATACTTTTAAAAATTAAATAGTTTGGTGAATCGTGTTCAAAATTGAGTAATTTCAAATTCATAATCCCGCTGCGAAGTACTATGGGTGTATTGACTTGTGCTTATTTTATGAGCAGTTCATTTCCTCATAGGACCAAATAAATTTGCTTCCTCATAAAGGGAGATTTTTTACAACAAAAGAAAAAGAGTAAACACTTTTAACATTTTTGATGCTTATGCTTCTGTATTAGAGAAATTATTTTGTAAATTTTTTAATAGTCATTAGCAAGTCATGAAAGGTCATAAAAGGTTCGTCAATAGGTCAATCGACACATCTCGGAGACGCGAGCAGTTACATCAAATACAATGTTGTTGTATTATCAATATCAAAAACTTTTCCCTCAAATGAACAAAATGAACCATTTTTTGAAAATTTCTAAATCGTCATCAGCAAGTCATGAAAGGTCATAGAAGGTTCCTTAATAGCTCAATCAACAGATTTTGGAGACGCGAGCAGTTACATCAAATACAGTGTTGTTGTATTCACAATATTTGAAAAGTTTTCCTCATTCAAACAAAATGAACCATTTTTTGAAAATATGAATATATGAATATGAAAATATGTCATGAAAGATCATGAAAGGTTCGTCAATAGGTCAATCGACGCATGTCGAAGACGCGAAAAATTACATCAAACACAGTGTTGTTGTATTTCCAATAATTAAAAAGTTTACCCCATATAAAACGAATGAATCATTTTTTTGAAAATCTCTAAATCGTCATTAACATGTCATGAAAGATCATTAAATGTTCATTAATAGGTCAATCGACGCCTTCAGAAGACGCGAGCAACTACATCAAAAACAGTGTTATTATATTCCAAATGATAACAGAGTTTTCCTCGTATAAGGAAAATAAACCATTTTTTGAACATTTTCTGAATCGTCATTAGCAGGTCATGAAAGATCATAAAAGGTTCGTTGTCAATCGACGCTTCTCGAAAACGCGAAAAATTACACCAAATACAGTGTTGTTCGATTCCCAATATTAAAAATGTTCTACTCATGTAAACAAATCAAACTATTTTTTGAAAATCTCTAAATCGTCATTAGCAGGTCATGAAAGGTCATAAAAGGTTCATTAATAGGTCAATGGACACATCTCGGAGACGCGAGTGTTTACATCAAACACAGTGTTGTTGTATTCCCAATATTAAAAAAGTTTTCCTGGTGTAAAGAAAATGAACCATTTTTCGAAATTTTCTAAATCGTCATTAGCAGGTCGTGAAAGATCATTTAATGTTCGTTAATAGGTCAATCGAAGCCTTTTAAAGACGTGAACAATTACATCAAATACAGTGTTATCGCATTCTTAATAGTAAAAGAGTTTTTCTCGTATAAAGAAAATAAACCATTTTTTGAAAAATTTTAAATCGTCATTAACAGGTCATCAAAGGTCATGAAAGGTTCATCAAAAGATCAAAATCGGCATGTCTCGAAAACGTGACCAATTACATTGAACACAGTAATTTTTCATTTTAAAAAAGTTTTTCTCGTATAAGCAAAATAAACCATTTCTTGAAAATTTCTAAATCCTCATTAGCAAGTCATGAAAGGTCATTAAAGGTTCGTCAATAAGTCAATCGACGCATGTCGAAGACGCGAAAAATTACATCAAACACAGTGTTGTTGTATTTCCAATATTGGAAAGTTTTGTTCCTTTAAGGGCAAACCATTTGCTGAAAATTTCTAAATCGTCGTTAGCAGGTCATGGAAGGTCATAAAAGGCTCGTTAATAGGTCAATCGATACATCTCTCGTTGAAATTTCTGAATCGCCATTGCCAGGTCATGATAGGTCGTGATAGGTTCATCAATAGGTCAATCGATGCGTCTCAGAAAGGCCTAGAAGTCCACTATGAAATTTTCATACTACCGCAGAAATGGAAAAAAATTACTGATAAACATGTTTTGAAGGAAATATAAATACAAAAAACGGTTCTGATTGGTCGATCAAGTTCAAAACCTCATCAGATCTGGACATCAATTGGAACTACAATTTGTTTATATTACATGATCATAGCTCTTTTACTTTGCGAGATAAGGTTAACAGAAAAAAGTTACATACGCATACACACACACAAACACAGCCAATTATTAAAAATTGCATTTTTGAGTTCCTGGAGTCGAATTATATCTGAATATGTCAGAAATGGTTTGAAAATTTACGTCATTACAAACCTCCCTCTATGAGGAAGCAAAATGTACGAAAAGTATATAATATATAAAATCATTCAACAAATAAGATTTGAACTTGAATGAGGAATTAAAAATTGGGAAGGTTATATTGAAAAAAATTTTGAAACACCATTTCTAATTGAAAGTGTAGAAAGTTAAACAATGTAAAATTCTCGAAATTTCAAAAATTCAATTTCAAAGCATTCATTATTGAAACATTCTTAATTTTTAATTGCAAAATAGTGAAAAAAAATTTAATTTTAAGCCTGAAAAATTAAAATAATTTTTAAACTGAAAAATTTAGAAATTAAGACAATATTTTATTTTGCTTGAAATATTTGAAATGTGTTTTATAAGTGTGGCTAGTTGTTCGGAAATTTCTGGACGACTAGTTCATCCACTCTTCCAGCTCTGCCAATTTTTCGGGATTACCATAGACGCAGTCAATAATTTAATGAAAACTATTTATTTTGATAAAGCTTTTAGTATAAATAACAAGAACACTGAACGTAGAAGATTATAACTTTTTTAATTCTAATTATTGAATCCAAAAGGAAAAGTGACGGAAAGATGAATCATTTCAAATTTTCTAAATTAAAATCGACAATGAAACATTTCTTCCATGCATTCATCCTGGCGAAAATTTTATCATAAACTATATTTTTTCAAGCTGATGTTAAAAAAATCTCAAAAATGTAAAATGTTAAGTGTGAAATGTTAAAAAATGATGGTCGATGACATACTACAAAATTTTGTAGATAACCAATAACTTCGAGATACAGCACCTAATATAAGTCCTTCTTGCACCCTCGTTTCGAAGTAGGTCAAAGGTCAGGGGATGATATTGCACCAAAATTTATATGTACATTTCCATATGTATATATGCATCTTTGAGTAACTAAACATTACATGTATGAAGATAAATCGAAATGAAAAGTGACCTTTTCGTGCAGCGTATCATGAATCGACATATAATTCCGATCACCCATTTGATCAATCTATAGTGCTTATGTTCACGAACTCAAGGGCGTAAATAAAATAAAATAAGACAATTCAAATATCGATTGTCTTTCAATTTTTATAAATTTATAGAGCATCCTGCAGTCCTCCTTTTGCAAGGATTGAGAGCACATCACTTTCCGATCACATGAAAAAAAACATATAATGATTTTGCCTTATGCTACTATTTTTCAAAAAAATATATGTTATCTAAATATTTTCACATTAAATATGAAGGTATCGTTTTTGCTACAACGGTATTCAATTGATACGAAAATCTGTATCAATATAAAGAAACAAAAAACTCTTACATTCTTTGATCAATCGGCTGCAGATCAAATTGATACCTTCAGATTTAGTGTGCTGTGTTTACTATATCGTTTCATTTTCCCCATTTTCGTATCTTTGTTTGCCTTTATTGGTAAACCAGTCTGTAATTTTTTTTCATCTTAATGGCTGAGCTCGTAGCGAGTTTGGAAGTGAGAGAAGAAAAAAAATTTGTATAATGAAAGACATGTAATTCGCCTTATGGGCCACAATAGCTGGTTAGTTCTTCGATGGTACATGGTTTTACGCAACATTCGTCATGGACACCTCGTGAATATCTTCTAAAACGACCACCGCCAAATCTTCCTATCATGGCGTTCGCGCTTTGTCGTGACCTGAATGGGTAGAATTCGTCATAGGCAAAAGGAGTATCGTCTATCTCCATCTCTGAAAAAATAAAATTATAAATTACTAGAAATCTCATGCGCGCCTTTTTTCTTTGTACGATGCTTCAATTAAAATATGAATAAACGTATACGAAACTTATTTGAGAGATTACTTTTTTGATACCTTGTGATTTAGTGTGTTACGAATAGGTAGCAATTCTCAAATAATTATTTCTTACATTTAAATTGGAAGTAGAAGAAATTCCAATTTTTTAAATCTGGGGAAACTTATGTTCATAATTAAAGGTTTAAACAACCTCAAACCAACCTCTCCCGGACTAAAATTTATTGTACTATTTCAAAACATATATAAGATGTTTCGAAAACCGGACCGGTTTTCCTCATCAGATCTGTAGAAAATCATTAACTATACTATTTGCACTGTAATAATAGATTCGATAAGTGATAATAGTTACATAAAATTGTACCTCAATGGCACTATTCTACAAGTTCCAGTTTGACCGATATAAACAACAAA